>OX940963.1:12786351-13027051 GCA_954870475.1 Euphrasia confusa | reverse complement strand
GAGGGAATCTTTAAGAAGTCTCAGGCACTTGTGGCTGTGAAACTTCCTGGCCCTCCGGGGACTAAGAGGAAGAAGAAGCAAGGACGGAAACCCAGTGGACCCAGCAATGGTGGATCACGGAATGAGTGAACAAGCCCAAGGGCAAGTGTTTCCGTTGCAAGCAGTCTGGACATTGGAAGTCTAATTGTCCTCTCAGACAAGGAGGTATGAACTTTTCCTTAGTCACTGAAACATGTTTAGCGGTGTATCCACCGGTACCTGGTGTGTGGATACGGGAGCCACTGATCATGTCTGCAATTCTTTGCAGGGGTTCCAGGAACCCGGCGGCTTAGAGAGGGAGAGATCACTATCTACATGGGCAACGCTACGAAAGTGGCGGCAGTTGCAGTGGGAGGTATTTATTTGTCTTTTAATAATAAAGTTTTAGTATTGAATGATTGTCTTTATGTACCGAACTTTAGAAAGAACCTTGTTTCGGTTTCTAAGTTGGTTTTGAATAAATATTCTGTTTCTTTTGATAGTTCTGTTATTATCAAAAAGAATGGTGAGTATATCTGTTCTGGTACATTGATAGGCAACTTATATATACTTAATCCTGATTATTCCACGATGCAACGAGTAGAGTCAAATAACACATCTAGTACCAATAAGAGAAAGGAGCCTTCTAGGATGAATCAAAAGTACTTATGGCATCTTAGGCTAGGTCATATTAACTTGGGCAGGATTCAAAGGTTGATAACTGATGGAATACTCAGTGGTGTGAAAGATGAGGACTTTCCAACCTGCGAATCATGCCTGGAAGGAAAAATGACCAAGCGACCCTTTAGTGATAAAGGGTATAGATCCAAGGAAGTACTAGAGTTGATTCACTCTGATTTGTGCGGGCCTTTATCTGTCCAAGCGAGAGGAGGTTATGAATATTTCGTAACCTTCACTGATGATTACTCAAGGTATGGTTTTATATACCTGATGCGCCGCAAGAGCGAGTGCTTTGACAAGTTCAAGGAGTACAAAGCTCTTGTGGAGAACCTTCATGGTAAAACCATAAAGACTCTACGATCTGATCGTGGAGGAGAGTACCTCTCGGGAGAGTTTAAGGCGTACTTATTAGAGAATGGGATTGACTCCCAGATGACTGCACCATACACGCCCCAGCAGAATGGTGTAGCAGAAAGAAGGAATAGGACTCTTATGGAAATGGTAAGATCTATGATGAGTTATTCAGAACTACCAGTTTCGTTCTGGGGATATGCCTTGGAAACAGCGGCGTATATCCTGAACTTAGTTCCTTCTAAATCAGTCCCTAAGACGCCCTCGGAATTGTGGACCGGGCGAAAGCCGAACTTGAAACACATTCGGATCTGGGGTTGTCCAGCACATGTGCTGAAGCATGGGGCTGATAAATTGGAATCTCGTTCAGATATTCGGTTGTTTATAGGATATCCTAGAGGAACGAAAGGTGGTCTATTTTATAGTCCTCAGGACCAGAAGATCGTTGTTAGCACCAACGCTCGGTTCTTGGAAGAGGATTATATAATGGACCACAAGCCCAAGAGTGAGATAATACTAAACGAACTGAGAGGGGACGATCAAGGCTTAGATCCAACCGAACCGGGTGATACGCCACCACAGTCTGCACCTGTAGTTACTGAGGTTACACCGGAGCCTCGTCGTAGTGGGAGGGTTGTTCGACAACCCGATAGGTTCATGTTTATAGGAGAGTCTTCGGACTTGTTACCTGGAGAACATGAAGCCGATCCCTGGACCTATGGCGAGGCGCTTAAAGATCAAGATGCTCAGTCTTGGCAAAAAGCGATGAAATCTGAGATTGAATCAATGGATTCAAATCAGGTCTGGAATCTTGTAGCACCGCCCAAAGGTGTAAAAGCCATTGGTTGCAAGTGGGTGTACAAGAGGAAAAGAGGGTCTGACGGGAAGGTTGAAACCTTCAAGGCTAGGCTTGTTGCGAAAGGGTATACTCAGAAAGAAGGGATCGATTATGAGGAAACCTTTTCGCCGGTAGCTATGCTAAAGTCGATCCGGATTCTTTTGTCTATAGCATCTTATATGGATTATGAGGTGTGGCAAATGGACGTCAAGACAGCATTCTTGAATGGGAATCTTGACGAGACCATTTACATGAGACAGCCAGAAGGTTTCATTAAGAAAGGCCAAGAGCATCTAGTGTGTAAGCTGAACCGATCCATTTATGGATTGAAGCAAGCTTCTAGATCTTGGAACATGCGGTTTGATGAGGTTATCCAGTCTTATGGATTCATTCAAAGCATGGACGAGTCGTGTGTATACCGGAGATGTGACGGAAACAGTGTGGCGTTTCTCGTGCTTTATGTAGACGACATCCTTCTAATTGGCAACAATGTGAAGATGTTGTCGGACATAAAGGGATGGTTGTCCAAGCAATTCGATATGAAAGACTTAGGACAAGTTGGCCATGTTCTTGGGATCAAGGTTATAAGGGATCGCCGGAAAAGAACATTAAGCTTGTCCCAGGCTTCATATATTGATACGATTCTGGCTCGTTTCAACATGCAGAACTCCAAGAGAGGTGCTCAACCTTTCTGCCATGGAATTCATCTATCTAAAGACATGTGTCCCAAAACACAAAAGGAGATAGATTACATGAAGAAGGTTCCTTATGCTTCGGCAGTAGGAAGTCTAATGTATGCCATGTTGTGCACGAGACCTGATATCTGCTATGCCGTGGGCATGGTAGCTAGATATCAGAGTAACCCTGGACAGGGTCACTGGACTGCTGTAAAGAACATACTTAAGTACCTGCGAAGGACTAGGAATTATGTTCTGAGTTACAAAGCGTCCGAGTTGATTCCTATTGGTTACACAGACTCGGATTTCCAATCTGATAAGGATCAGCGAAAGTCTACATCAGGCTATGTGTTCACATTGGGAGGTGGAGCAGTCTCATGGAAGAGTGTTAAGCAGAAATGCATTTCGGACTCTACCATGGAAGCCGAATATGTTGCAGCCTCTGAGGCAGCTAAAGAATCGGTGTGGCTCCGGAACTTTCTTATGGACTTGGATGTGGTTCCTAAAATGCCTAGAGCTATCACAATTTATTGTGACAATAGCGGTGCAGTGGCAAATGCAAAGGAACCACGAGCCCACAATGCGAGTAAACACATAGATCGCAAGTACCACCTGATTAGAGACATCGTCAGGAGAGGCGATGCGGTTGTCACCAAGATTGCATCAGCGGATAACCTGGCTGACCCCTTTACGAAGGCACTTCCAGCGGAAGCGTTCAAGAGACACGTGAAGGGGATGGGTATCGGATGTATGGTAGAGGGCAACTAGAGATTTAGTATAAGTGGGAGATTGATGGAGTTATATTCTAAATGTCTAGTTTAGTGACAATATGGAACTCCTTATCTGTGTTTTACATTATCTAATAATCAAACTGTCGGCATTTTTGTCTTTCTTGTACTTGAATGCAATAGTCCTAGATATATACGTTGTAGACAGTATGGCGTGAGGAGACACGCGGAAGATCATACTGTCGGTTACTCGTATATTATCGAACAGAAGCTCACGACTTAGATGGACAGGGACAATCCATCGGTACGTCGTAGTGTGACTGGGTAATAGTTGGTCTTGACTATTATGTTACACTTGTACAGTTGGTGTATTGAGCAGGACCACGGGAGGGCGTTCGATTTATACTAATCGACGTAATCGAACTAGACCTCAGAGATTACGGATATACGAATTCCTAATCCTTATATTATTATAGGTGCGTGTGTCCAATTATCGGTTCTTTAACTTGCCAATGAGTGAGACTAATTGATTAGTCGAGATACTCGGTAAATTGGGAATCGGAATTGTACACACGGCATGCTATAGATTATAGACAGGAAACCGTGTCCCGTTTATCGGGTTGATGACGTCCCCGAGATGAGCTCATAAAGTTTATCATGTAAACCCTGCAGGTGGATTTGTTCCACATGATAATAAGGATGAGTGGTACTAGTCTCGGATAATAAGAAACGAATTAATTTAATTATTAGTAATTAAATAAATTCGTGGACGTTCGATATCTTAAACACGGGGAAAGTCGTATATGTAATTTTGGCGGAAATATTATTGTTGAAATAATATTAAATTAATTTCGGGAATTTAATTATTATTTTATAGTGGAGTTAATAATAATTAAAATTGAAATCGATTAATTAAGGAATTGCGTTTACGTATTCCAAGTTAATTAATATTTCAATTTAGCCCTTAATTAATTTAACCTTGGGTCCCTGGTGTAACTCTATATAAACCCCCCCCCCCCCCCCCCCTTGCCTATGCCTATTCTAGACCTACACTTCGCCGCTTTTTATTTTCATCAGAGAAAAATAATTGTTTAGCGCAATTAAGTTTTTCTCTGTTAAAAACATTAAGTTAGCGCTGATATTTTCTCTAAGAGAGAAAAGATATATCAACGCTGTAGAGAAAGGAGAAAGCAGAGAAGGCAGACCCAACAGATCGTTGCCCACACAACGGTTGGAGTCGGGGCAGAGTCATACATCAGAAGCATCTAAGGTCTCAACAATCGACCGAGAGGTATGAGATCGGAACTTTCAATTCCGCATTTATTTCGATCTCGGTTTTATCTCGTTGAACGTATATGAACGTAGATCGGATTCCGGGGTCGTGGGTAGTGTTCCTCGACTACTGGGGGGTCTAGGACCTCCGGATCGGTAGTCGGATGAGGAAAAACGACCCGGAAACGAGCCCGGAACAGCAACGTCGCGTTGCTGTTCGCGGACGAACAGCGCCCGCTGGTGGGCAAACAGCGACCGCTGTTTGCAGCTCCACCAGCGACCGCTGGACTGAAATCGGCGGGCGCTGATTGGGTACAGTCCAGCTCCGTTTCGCGCGGTTGTCCTCCGGGGCGATGTCTGGGCGTGATTCGGGATAAGGGCTGTCGTGCGAACGAAGTAGTGACTTCGGATGTCGACTGGGATGGTTCGGATGTTCGAGCGATCGAACGAACGCATCCCGGGTAGTCGATTTCCAACAGAGAGATCCCTGAAGGTGTTTTGTAGGCGGTTCTGTAGGCCCAAAGTGCATCATCGAGTTTGTCGCTCCAATCTTTACCTTCTGGCTTGACCGTCTTCCTCAAGATGGTTTTGATGATACGATTGGATAGCTCGGCTTGCCCATTGGCCTGGGGGTGATAAACTGTGGAGATCCTGTGGTGCACTCCATACTTCCTGAGCAACCTTTCAATAATATAATTGCAGAAGTGTGTACCTTGGTCACTGATCAATGCGCGAGGTACACCAAATCTGCTGAATATATCTCCTTTGAGGAAGGTGGCCACCACTCTTGAGTCATTAGTTGCTGTAGCCTTGGCCTCGACCCATTTAGATACATAGTCAACTGCCAAGAGTATATACTCCTTCCCTCTGGAGTTGGGCAATGGTCCCATGAAGTCGATGCCCCATACGTCGAAGATTTCCACGGGCATGATGGGCATCATGGGCATCTCATCTCTCTTGGCCACGTTCCCTTCTCTCTGGCACTTATCACAGCTCCTGCACCATTCAAAACAATCTCTCAAGAGAGTTGTCCAATAAAAACCACAGTCAAGTACCTTCCTTGCTGTACGTCGGTGGCCAAAGTGTCCTCCGCATGCTTGCTCATGGCAGTGCTTCAGAATGTCTGCTTGCTCAACTTCAGGAATGCAACGTCTCAGTACTTGGTCTTCTCCTCTCTTCCACATGTAGGGATCATCCCAAATGTACTTCTTGCTCTCCCGCTTGAGCTTGTTCTTGCCGTAGAGGGTCATGTCTTCTCTTATATCTCCTGTGACTATGTAGTTGGCCAAGTCTGCATACCATGGCTCTTCTGACTTGGTTGAAATCTGGTACAAGTACTCATCTGGAAAAGTCTCCGTGATGGGCATGCCTTCTTCTCGCTGGATTATCCTGCTCAAGTGGTCAGCCACTAAGTTTTGGTTGCCTGATTTGTCTCTGATTTTGATGTCGAACTCTTGTAGCAACAAGATCCATCTTATCAGTCGCGGCTTGGTCTCCTTTTTGGCCATTAAGTATTTCAGCGCGGCATGGTCAGTGTAGACTATGGTTTTGCTTCCGAGCAAGTAAGATCTGAACTTCTCGAATGCAAATACCACAGCCAGTAGCTCTTTCTCTGTGGTCGCGTAGTTGCATTGGGCAGGGTTCAAAGTCTTGGATGCATAGTAGATTACATGTCGTTCCTTGCCCTTCATCTGCCCAAGTACAACACCCACGGCGTACCCGCTCGCGTCGCACATCAGCTCAAATGGCATTCCCCATTCTGGTGGCTGGATGATGGGGGCAGTGACTAACCTCTCCTTGAGGTGGTTGAAGGCAGCTTGACAGTCATCATCAAAATTCCATTCAACCTCATTTTGTAATAGCCTGGTTAGAGGTTGGGCGATCTTGGCAAAATCTTTCACGAACCTCCTGTAGAACCCAGCGTGCCCAAGGAAGCCTCTGACTTGCTTAACATTCCTTGGGTAGGGCAGCTTTGATATGGTCTCTATTTTGGCTCGGTCGACTTCAATTCCCTTGGCAGAGACTACGTGCCCAAGGACTATCCCTTCCTCAACCATAAAGTGACATTTCTCGTAGTTAAGTACCAAGCTTTTCTCCACACACCTACTGAGGGCCAACTCCAGGTTGTTCAAGCATGTCTCGAACGAGCTGCCATACACAGTAAAGTCATCCATGAAGACTTCTATCCCTTGCTCGAGCAGATCGGCAAAGATGCTCATCATGCATCTCTGGAAAGTACCTGGGGCATTGCATAGACCAAATGGCATTCGTCGATATGCAAAGGTACCATATGGGCAAGTGAAAGTAGTCTTGTCCTGATCTTCTGGGGCCACCCAAATTTGCATGTAGCCTGAGTATCCGTCAAGGAAACAGAAATGGGTCTTCCCAGCTAGCCTCTCGAGCATCTCGTCAATGAAGGGTAGGGGAAAATGGTCTTTCTTTGTTACCTTGTTCAACTTCCTGTAGTCTATGCACACTCTCCATCCAGTTTGAAGTCGAGTTGCTATCTGCTCCTTTTTCTCGTTCTCGATCACTTGAATTCCTGACTTCTTGGGCACCACATGAACTGGACTTACCCATTTGTTGTCTGAAACAGGGTAGATAATGCCCAAGTTGAGCAGCTTGATTATCTCCTTGAGCACTACCTCCTTCATAGCGGGGTTCAGTTTTCTCTGTGGATCGCGCACTGGATTTGACTCTTCCTCGAGCAATATGTGGTGTTGGCATATGGTGGGACTGATTCCCCGTATATCTGCTAAGGTCCATCCAATGGCTTGCTTGTACTGGTCAAGGATGTTCCTCAGCCTGCTCTCTTCCTCCTTCTTTAGTTTCGAACTTATGATTACGGGCAATGTATCATTTTTCCCAAGGAACATGTACTTGAGATGTGCAGGGAGTTTCTTCAGTTCTAATTCTGGTGGCTTCTCCAGGGATGGTACCATGATCGTGACTTCATGGGGTGGCAGCTTGCTCATGCCCATGGGGTGATTCTCCAGAGTTCCCAGTTGCTCAACTATCTGTTGAACTTCGAGTTGCTCATCCTCTGCATCTTCTTTGGTCAACCCCCTTTGTATCACCAGATTTACTTTGTCAGAAACTCCATATCCTAGGGCTTGCTCCTCGATCAATTCATCAATCTGATCGACATAATGCACTTGCTCGGTATCTTCTGGGTGCTTCATTTACTTGAACAAGTCGAATGTGACCGTTTCTCCTTCAAACTTGCAGGTTAGCTTTCCAGTCTCGCAGTCAATGTGTGTCCTTGCTGTCTTTAAGAATGGTCTGCCCAAGATCATCACTGGCTGCTTGCTTGATCTCCCCATGTCTAGGACATAGAAATCGGCAGGGAAAATGAGCTCCTCCACCTTGACCAGTACATCTTCCAGAATTCCCTCGGGGTACACGTTTGATCTGTCTGCCAACTGGATAACTACCCTTGTTGGTTTCATCGGCCCTATACCCAAGTCTTCGTACATTGACTTAGGCATAACATTGATAGATGCTCCCAAGTCGAGCATGGCTTTTTCTATGTTCATGTTGCCTATTATGCGGGGAATATAGAACATTCCAGGGTCTGCACATTTCCTTGGTACATTCCTCTGGAGCACCGCTGAAACATTTTCTCCTACTTCGAACTTGGCGTCATCTTGATATTTTACCTTTTTGGTGCATAGCTCCTTGAGGAATTTGGCGCATCTGGGCATGGACTTCAGGATGGTCAATAGAGGCATGTTGATTTCCACCTTTTTGAACATCTGGAACATCTCATTTGTGTCTTCCTTCTCTTTCTTCTTGCTCAATCTGCCTGGGAAAGGAGGGTAGATTTTTGGTGGTGTCACTGCTTGAGCAGGGACTGATGTTTCCTTCTGTTTGGGTGGTATCAGCTCAAGTTCTTCTTCTGATTCTTCTTCTCCATTGACTTCTTCAATAGTCCCTTCCACTCGAGATGGTGGAGTGGGCTTTTTGGGTGCTTCAGCCAGGACCTTTCCATTCTTGAGATGGATAGCATTCAGTTGGGCGTTGTTTAGCTCAATTTGGGGAGGTAGACCGCTGGTCTTCTTTTTCATCTCAGTCATTGCCTGGGTCAAGTGCGCCAGTTGGGCATTGATGTTCTGGAATTGCCCGCGCGACTCAAGCATTTGAGCATTTATATTCTGCAGTTGGCCTCGAGTCTCAACCTTGTACTTCTCGTTGTCTTGCTTGTACCGGTCATTCTCCTGCTGGGCTTTGATATTTTCATTGACCAAGGTCTGCATCATATCTGCCAAAGTCGGGCCATTGCTCTGGTTCTGCTGGTTGCCCTGATTTTGGTAGTTGTTCCTCTGATGATTGTTCTGGCCGTGGTATTGCTGGCCTTGATTTCCTTGGTTCCCTCCGCCCTGGTAGTTGTTGTTTCCATACCGGTTGTTGTCATGATTTTTCCAGTTGTTCGAGTTGTACGTGTTTCCATTAGGCCTTTGTCCGTTCCCATTGTTCTGCATTATCACCTTGACCTCTTCGTCAAAAAGCTCAGGGCACTCGTCAGTGGCATGGTTACTTTCCTTGTGTTGGAAATCGATATCCCGGAATGAATAAATTTAAATAAATAAATTATCTAATTAATTCCGACCGAAATCCTACGGAGATCGAATATCCGGAATTGTCAAAATTGCGGAACCTACAACTCCAATCGACTCCCGGAACACGTTCATGACCATACGAAAAAGTTACGCGGGAAAAACACGAGAGAACTCGCGTGAACCCGCGAAACCCGCAGCAGCCACGCGGGGTTGCTCGCAGCAGCCCGCAGCAACCCGCAGCGAGTCGCCTGACTCGCTGCTGCTGGGACCCTGCTGGATCGCTGCGGGTCAGCTGCGGGAAATCCCGCAGCACCCAGCGAATTCCCCGTAGCAGCCCACAGCAACCCGCAGCGAGTCGCCTGACTCGCTGCTGCTGGGCGCTACGAGTCGCTGCGGGAAAACCCGTAGCTGGCAGCAGATCGCTACGGGAAAACCCGCAGCCGATCCGCGTGATCGAGCCCTAGGCTCGATCCACCTCGCGCGATCCCTTTCCAGCCGAGTCGTCGAGCCGCCGGCGGTCCGGTGGTCCGACCACCACCGCCCGGTTCGACCTTGTCTCGTGGGTCCGTTCCTCGGATCTTGGTTCAAGGTATTTTTACGATAATTAAACGATAAAATCATAAAGAGGGTTTTACGATTTACCTCGTTCTCGTTGTTCGGAAAAACGAAGAACTCAATTTGACGACCTTTGAGATCTTCCCACGTATTCCTTGCACTAGCTCGGACGTCGTGTGGGCGACGATCTACCGAACTCCATGGATCTCCCTCTCTACTTTCTCTCTCTAGAATTGTGATCTTAAAGTTATATGAGAATAGAGAAGACCATGTAGTGCTTTTATAGGCTACGTAGGGGATCTTAAGGAGGTGGAATATTGGGCTTCCAATATTAATGATTAAATTGAGCCCAAGCCCAAATCTATCAATCCCATTAATATTAATTAATTTATTTTCCACTATATAAATTAATTGCACTCCCAATATTAAACCATATTATATCAAATAATATTTCTCCGGTAGTATTATTTATTCCGTGTATTTAAGATATAAATATCCATGAATAAAATTAATTTATTGCTAATTAATTTATTCATCTCTTGTAACCGAGACTAGTACCATTCATCCTTAATTATTATGCGGAAAAAATCCACCTGCAGGGTTTACATAATAATTCCTTATGAACTCATCTCGGGGATATTATCAACCCTTACGGGATACACTTTCCCGTCAAGTATTCACGGCATGCCATATATAAAATATAGTGACCCAACTTAACCGGTAATTAACCCAATAATTAAATCGGTTAATTCCTTTGGTAAATCAAAGTCACTTATATTAAATATACACACCCGCAATAGTATCGGGGATTAAGAATAAAATACACTGAGATTTAAATCGATTATCGCCGGCAATCCTAATCGATAAATCTAAAGCAGATCCGCTCAATACACCAAGTGTACAAGTGTGATAAAATAATCAAGACAGATTATTTTCTCTCTCACACAACGACTATACCGATGGATTGGTCCGTGTCCATCTAGGTCGTGAGTAACTGTTCGATTAAATACGAGTAACCGATAGTATGATTTTCTGTGTGGGCCCGACACACCATACTAACTACAACGTATAGAATCCAGGACTATAATTTGCATATATTTAATTATAAATAATTAAACGCAAATAATTGTTTATTTAATTAAATAGATTAGTGGCAATGGATCGTGAGTTTCCGTTACTTAAATCTAGACATTAAGTACACAACTCCAACAATCTCCCACTTGTACTAAGGTCTAGTCATTTCCTCCAAACTCCCGACTCCCATACTCATCACGTGCTTAAGTTGTACTTCCAAGAAGTACTATGTGAATGAGCACTCTAGGTTGCCGCTCTGAAGTTATCTTGGTGACTACAGCGTCGTCTCCCTCGACGATGACTCGTATCAGGTGGTACTTGCTCTCTGTGTTATCTTACACTTATGGACTTGTGACTTCTTACCATTTGCCATCGCACCTGCTATTTACATAGCCTTTGGCAAATTAAGAATCACATCTAAGTCCCAGAGATTATCCCGGAGTTATGCCAAAACTTCCGCTGCCTCTGAGGCCGCTATTTGGTTACCCATGGCAGAGTCCGAAAAGCATCGTGCTTATCACTCTTCCATGTTAAAACTCCTTCTCCTTCAATAGTGAAACACATAGCCTAATATCGACTTACACCGGTCCTCATTCGATTAGAAATCTAAGAGAATGTAATCCAAAGGAAATGCTCGTCTGCTTTGTAGTCTAGAACAGTACTTCGAAAGTACTTTTACAGCAGTCGAATATTCCTTTCCAGGATTACCTTGATATCCTCCCACTATGCTAACCGCATAGCCGATATCAGGTTCTCGTTTTCAACATCGCATTTATCAAGCTTTCCACACTCGAAGTGTAGGAAACCGCTTTCATTGCTTCTATCTCCTTTTGTGTTTTAAAACACATATCCTTAGATAGATGCATTCCGTCTCTGAAAGGTAACGAACCTTTCTCGGAATCTTGCATGTTAAAACGAACCATAATCATGTATATGTAAGATGTCCTGGAGAAGTGCAATGTTCTTTCTCAGAGATCCAAGATCTCAAGAACATGTCCAACTTCTTCCTATATCTTTCATATTGATTTATCTAAACAACCTCCATTTTATGTCTTGATAACATCTTTACATTGTTACCAATGATAAGAATGTTCTCTACATAAAACCCGAGAAACACCACCTTGTTTTCCATCACGTTTCCAATACACACGATTCGTCTATGCTTTTGATGAATCCATAAAATGGACTATCTCATCAATTTGCAAGTACCACGAACTCAATGCTTTGTTTCAATCCATAAATGGATCAACTAAGCTTGTACTCTAAATGATCTCGCCTCTTAGCAATAATCCTTATTGCTCTCAAAGAAGGCACATTTAGATCTAGTACGGCCTTCATGTAGATCCAGGGATCGATTTCATGTATACTAGGTCCAGAGTCCGAAGACTCTCCTAGTCTTATGAATATCTCCGGTTGTCCCATAACCTCCCACTACAATGGCATTCCGGTGTATAAACAGTGATAACAGTAGGTGCAGTTAGTGGTGTACCGCTACTCGGTTCGGCTGGTTCTAAGTCTTAATCTTTCTCTCTCATTTCAAAGTATTACGTCACCTTGGGCTTGTGGTTCATCATATAGTCTTTCTCTAAGAACCGGGCGTTAGAACTTATAACGTCCTTCTGGTTCATAGTACTATTGAACACACATCTTTTGTTCTTCTAGGATATTCTACAACCGCATTTGAATGCGCAGTTGTTTCCAGACATATCCATAGAACACAGGTAGTTCCGTATAACTCATGCTTTTACTATTTCTATAAGAGTTCCATTTATTGTTTACGACACACCATTTCTACACAACAGTGTATGGTGTAGTCATTTGGGATCAAATCCCAACCTCTGATCAATATGCTATGCATTCCTCAGACAGGTACTTGCCTCCGCGATCAAATCGCAGGATACAAATGGATATACCTTGATGGTTCTCCACAATTGATTAGTGTCCATTTGACTTGTCAAAACACTTGCTTTTGTGGCACATCAGGTATTCTAATCCATTTCTCGAGTAATCATCAAATGAAGTACTCGTACCTTATTGTCTGAGTAGACATAGGTTTGCATACATCAGAGTCAATCAATTCTTATACTTGTCCGGATCTTACATCTTATATCCATAAAGGATTGCTTAGTCATGTTATCTTCCAAATTAGATTCATAGGTCGGAAGGTCCAGTCCTTCAACTTAATTGATCAAATATCAATTTTCGACCTTTGAACTTCTTATTTGAATAAACATGATTCAGCGTAAGAATCCACAAGTATAATCGATTTAATAAAGAAATCTCTTATTAGTAAAACGAGTTTCATACTACGGTTCGTTGCACCATGGTGGACTCAGGATTCATCATTTATATATTGCTAGCTAATGTACCAGAATAGATAATATCTTTATTTCTTCTTATAACCATCAAATGATTAAAAGAAATAAAATATCCATTCATTAGAAATCCAGAACAAAGTTCTTTCTAATATGAAAGGTACATAATGTTGGAGTTGTGTACTTAATGTCTAGATTTAAGTGACGGAAACTCACGATCCATTGCCACTAATCTATTTAATTAAATAAACAATTATTTGCGTTTAATTATTTATAATTAAATATATGCAAATTATAGTCCTGGATTTTATACGTTGTAGTTAGTATGGTGTTGCATGGGCGCACAGAAGATCATACTATCGGTTACTCGTATTTAATCGAACAGTTGCTCATGACCTAGATGGACACGGACCAATCCATTGGTATAGTCGTTGTGTGAGCGAGAAAATAATCTATCTTGATTATTTTATCACACTTGTACACTTGGTGTATTGAGCGGATCGTTGAGATTCATCGATTAGGATTGCCGGCGATAATCGATTCGAGTCTCAGTGTATTTTATTCTTAATCCCCGAAACTATTGCGGGTGTGTATATTTAATATAAGTGACTTTGATTTACCAAAGGAATTAACCGATTTAATTATTGGGTTAATTACCGGTTAAGTTGGGTCACTATATTTTATATATGACATGCCGTGAATACTTGACGGGAAAGTGTATCCCGTAAGGGTTGATAATATCCCCGAGATGAGTTCATAAGGAATTATTATGTAAACCCTGCAGGTGGATTTGTTCCGCATAATAATTAAGGATGAATGGTACTAGTCTCGGATATAAGAGATGAATAAATTAATTAGCAATAAATTAATTTTATTCATGGATATTTATATCTTAAATACACGGAATAAATAATACTACCGGAGAAATATTATTTGATATAATATGGTTTAATATTGGGAGTGCAATTAATTTATATAGTGGAAAATAAATTAATTAATAATAGTAAGGATTAATAGATTTGGGCTTGGGCTCAATTTAATCACTATTATTGGAAGCCCAATATTCCACCTCCTTAAGATCCCCTACGTAGCCTATAAAAGCACTACATGGTCTTCTCTATTCTCATAACTTGAAGATCACAATTCTAGAGAGAGAGAGAAAGTAGAGAGGAAGATCCATGGAGTTCGGTAGATCGTCGCCCACACGACGTCCGAGCTAGTGCAAGGAATACGTGGGAAGATCTCAAGGTCGTCAAATTGAGTTCTTCGTTTTTCCGAACAACGAGAACGAGGTAAATCGTAAAACCCTCTTTATGATTTTATCGTTTAATTATCGTGAAAATATCATGAACCAAGATCCGAGGGACGGAGATCCAAACCGAGGATGTGCCGGGCGATGGGGATCGAGAATCCCCGGACCGCCGCGGCTAGGAATCCACGGCAAAGGGTGGATCCCCGTGAGCACGCCGGCTGGACGCCTAGCGCCGCTCGCACGGCGCTGCCTCCGCTCACGCGGAGGGGCTGCCGCTCGCACGGCTGGACCGCCGCTCGCGCGGCGGTGGCTGGCGGCAGCTGGAGTGATCGCAAGCCACGGGTTCGACCGTGGCTGGAGGACGATCACCCGGTGCGGGCTGGGCAGCCCCGCACGGCTGTACGGGCTGAACCCTAGCGCACGTCCGGTGACGTGCGCATGCCTCGGTTGAACAGCGGCGACTCGTGCCGCTGCTAGGGTTCGACGGGGGGGCTGTCCGGGAGGGTTCGGGCGTGCTCGGCGGGCTGCCAAGGGCAGCCCTAGGCGGCTGCCGTGATCAGCCGCGAGCCCCGTGCATGGGCTCGACCGAACAGCCGCGGCTTAGCCGCGGTTAGGGTTTTGGTTGAGTCCGGATATACGCGGTGGTTCGTGGCGAGATGTTCCGGCAACCGGGAGTCGATTGGAGTTGTTGTTCCGCAATTTTACAACTCCGGATATTCGATCTCCGAAGGATTTCGGTCGGAATTAATTAGATAATTTATTTATTTAAATTTATTAATTTCGGGATATCGATTTCCAACAATTGGTATCAGAGCGTTGGTTTTAGTTCATGGTATTTTTCGATAAATTGTTCTACCTTGCAGGGTTTCCGATTATTATGGCTAGATTTAATTATTGTTAATTAATGTCATAATATTTCTCTTGATTATTAAACTCTCGGTGATGTCAATATTTGTTCTTGTGTGGTGAATGCTTGTTCTTATTTTTCCGGAAATTGTATGAGGTCGATTTCATGTAGAGAATCGATACCGGAGAACGTAGTAATAAATTTGTAATTTATTTACGTTGGATCGATGACGAAACGACCGCCGGAAAAGTGTGACGGAGGAGACGAAGAGAGGGAGGACCGGGGATCGATCACGAGGATCGATCCCATGAGGATCGATCGCCCGGGCTGCCCTAGGGCTCTCGGCCACGCCGGCCACCAAGGGTGGTGGCGCGTGAGCCTTGGCCGGCGGTGGTAGTGGCGGTCGATGGTGGGGATGGCGTGGGGATCCCCAACCCATGTTATTCCTACCAAGATCCAACTTTCCTAATTGATTCGGTTTTCCTATTTTGAGTATTCCTAGTTTTGGGAATTCTCATGGAAATAGGAAAAGAATTAATTGGAATTAATTTATTTCCTTATTCTATTATGGAAGTCTTCTAGAATATTCTAAGTTCTACTTGGAATAGGATTCTAGAGATTTAATAGAATTGGAAAGGAAAATAATTAATTATTAAATTAATTTATTTCCTAATTGATTATTCCTATTTTATGGGAATTTTCATGGACATGGAAATTAATTAATTTTGGAAAGTAGAAGAGTCCTTAATTAATTTTTCCTATTTAATTATTCCTTTATGGAATTTTAATGGATTAGGAAAGGAATTAATTTGGAAGGATTAAGAGTCCTAAATTATTTTATTTCCTTATTTCATTATGGAAATCATCTAGAATATTCCAAGTGGGTCTTGGATAGATTATTCTAGAGATTTAATGAAGTAGAAAGGGAAAATAAAATAAATTATTTTATTTCCTTATTTCATTATGGAAATCATCTAGAATATTCCAAGTGGGTCTTGGATAGATTATTCTAGAGATTTAATGAAGTAGAAAGGGAAAATAAAATAAATAAAAATATTAATAATATTTAATTTTATTTTTGATTTATTCGATTGACTTAATTTTCGAATTAAGTATCTTTTGGATTTATTAAAAATAAATAGATTTAAATATTGGAATTAATATTCCCGTCACATAGAGCATTCAAGAACGAAGACTGAAGACTAGAAGATGCGTACGGGGATGCGATAAAGCCATAATAGTCGGAAAATAATATTCTAGTATTATTTTGATTATGTGATAATATTCTATGTGCTTTATTTCATGTATGCATGCTTATGTGTATTTAATTATGCATTAGATAGCGTATCCCTTTATTGTAAAAAGCTAAGTGGGAGAGGGTATGGAAACATATCCATGGTCTCCATTGCTGTTCTCTTGGTGACTTTTATGAACTTTCGAAGTTCATATAGATAAGCCATTGGAGGAGAATTCTTGTAATTCCTCTTACGAGAAACATTGATTAAGTTTATCAAACAATGCCTAATTTGTCTTTCCAAAACTGATTTCAAGTCGACTCATTCTCACCCCGTGGAGTGGAATGGAGCCAAAGCCACTTGGTCATGTCGAGGACACAAATTAGAGACTTTCGTGTCATTTGATGACTAGATCGATTGTCTGCTCGGCTCCCTCATTTATGAGAGATAGGGTCGTTCGCATGGTGAATCACTGGTAAGAAACTTCGAGTTTCACTTATGATTCTCCGCGTCTTGATTTACAAGATTGAATGAATCAAGTAATTGGGAGTCAATTATAAAAGTCTCTTGGTGTAGTAAACGTCCACACCACGTGGCTTGCTATGCTGACGGATTTTGGATTAATTGATGTAGACATTTGTAAGAAATTGTGAAGAGTTGTGAAGTTGTCGTAAACGTCCACACCACGTGGCTTGCGGTGATGTAGCAATTCCAAACGATTTACTTTGGTACTGAGTAATGGTTTACACTTAGATACGCATTATAGTATTCCTCCCCACGAGGTTCCGCTATAAGTGATGTATGACCGAAGCAAATCTAATTGCTAAATCATTTGGATTGGTAAACGTCCACACCACGTGGCTTGCCATATCTGATGGGATTTTAGATGTGATTAGTGGTTTAATGATATTATTTAAGGGAGATAATATCGGAGATTAAATCGATTGTTTGTTGTTATATGTGCTCATAGATTAGGATATGGCTTTGAACCCACTTTCTGTGATACGTAAGGTTTTTAAACTCATTGGTCCCTAAATGTAATGATTGGAATAGAGATCTAGACATTGTCCAGACTGTTGAAGAGTACTGGTTAGTACTCAGTAAGCTTTGTCCTCCCGAGCCTATTGACATAGGCGGCTAGACAAGAAGCGATGAGGATACTCATAAAGGCCAGTCGCTTCGAGGAAACGCTTAAACACGTTTTTGAGATGATTGACCTTTTAGACGAGTTGAGACGGAAATCGCAAGCTCTTGTAGCCAATGCCAAAGGTTTCGAACCTAAGGGAAAAATCGGGGGAAAGGAAAAGCAAGCAAAGAAACCCAGTGGTCCTAGGTTTCTTGGACCACGAGATGGGACGAGAAAGCCATGAGGCAAGAGTTCTCGATGCAAACAGTCTGGGTACTGGATGTCTGATTATCCTCTCAAAGAAAGTACGAAATTCTTCTTTAGTCGTAAAACATAGTCAGTGGTATTATCTACCGGAACCTGGTGTGTAGATATGGAACCACTGACGGTATGTGCATTTTAAATGCAAAGGTTCCAGGAAACCTAACAACTTGGAAAAGAAGAAATCGTAGTCTACATGGGCAATGCTGTAGAGGAGGCAGCAGTTGTAGTGGAGGACATTTTATAGGATTTCATTTTGAGTTATTGCTTTTATGTACCTTTCATATTAGAAAGAACTTTGTTCTGGATTTCTAATAAATGGATATTTTATTTCTTTTAATCATTTGATGGTTATAAGAAGAAATAATGATATTATCTATTTTGGTACATTGGCTAGCAATATATAAATGATGAATCCTGAGTCCACCACGATGCAACGAACCGTAGTATGAAACTCGTTTTACTAATAATAGATTTCTTTATCAATTATACTTGTGGATTCTTATGCTGAGTCATGTTTATTCAAATAAGAAGTTCAAAGGTCGAAAATTGATATTTGATCAATTAAGTTGAGGGAGTGGACCTTCCGACCTAAGAATCTAATTTGGAAGATAATATGACTAAGCAATCCTTTATGGATATAAGATGTAAGATCCGGACAAGTATAAGAATTGATTGACTCTGATGTATGCAGACCTATGCCTACTCAAACAATAAGGTACGAGTACTTCATTTTATGATTACTCGAAAAATGGATTAGAATACCTGATGTGCCACAAAAGCAAGTGTTTTGACAAGTCAATGGACACTAAGCAATTGTGGAGAGCAATCCAGGTATATCCATTTGTAGCCTGCGATTTGATCGCGAAGGCAAGTACCTGTCTGAGGAATGCATGGCATACTAATCAGAAATTGGGATTTGATCCTAAATGACTTCACCATACACTGTTGTGTAGAAATGGTGTGTCGTAAACAAGAAATGGAACTCTTATAGAAATAGTAAAAGCATGAGTTATACGGAACTACCTATGTTCTATGGATATATCTGGAAACAACGGCGCATTTAAATGCGGTTGTAGAATGTCCTAGAAGAACAAAAGATGTGTGTTCAATAGTACTATGAACCAGAAGGACGTTATAAGTTCTAACGCCCGGTTCTTAGAGAAAGACTATACGATGAACCATAAGCCCAAAGTGACATGATACTTTGAAATGAGAGAGAAAGATTAAGACTTAGAACCAGCCGAACCGAGTAGCGGTACACCACTAACTGCACCTACTGTTATTACTGTTTATACACCGGAATGCCGTTGTAGTGGGAGGTTGTGGAACAACCGAAGATGTTCATAAGACTAGGTGAGTTTTCGGACTCTGGACCTAGTATACATGAAATCGATCCCTGGATCTACATGAAGGCCGTACTAGATCTAAATGTGCCTTCTTGGAGAGCAATAAGGATTATTGCTA
Organism: Euphrasia confusa; assembly: GCA_954870475.1. Taxonomy (NCBI): domain Eukaryota; kingdom Viridiplantae; phylum Streptophyta; class Magnoliopsida; order Lamiales; family Orobanchaceae; genus Euphrasia; species Euphrasia confusa. Next base: position 13,007,795 of record OX940963.1, on the reverse strand, counting down.
AGAAGCAAGATCATTTAGAGTACAAGCTTAGTTGATCCATTTATGGATTGGAACAAAGCATTGAGTTCGTGGTACTTGCAAATTGATGAGATAGTCCATTTTATGGATTCATCAAAAGCATAGACGAATTGTGTGTATTCGAAACGTGATGGAAAACAAGGTGGTGTTTCTCGGAGGTTTTATGTAGATGACACTCTTATCATTGGCAACAATGTAAAGATGTTATCAGACATAAAATGATGGTTGTCTAGATAAATCATTATGAAAGATAAAGGAAGAAGTTGGACATGTTCTTGAGATCTTGGATCTCTAGAAAGAACATTGTACTTCTCCTGGACATCTTACATAAATGATTATGGTTCGTTTTAAACATGCAAGATTCCGAGAAAGGTTCGTTACCTTTCAGAGACGGAATGCATCTATCTAAGGGTATGTGTTTTGGAACACAAAAGGAGATAGAAGCAATGAAAGCAGTTTCCTACACTTTGAATGTGGAAAGCTTAATAAATGCAATGTTGAAAACGAAAACCTGATATCGGCTATGCGGTTAGCATAGTGGGAGGATGTCAAGGTAATCCTGGAAAGGAATACTCGTAATGAACATTTTAAGTACTTTCGAAGTACTAGAAACTATGTTCTGGATTACGGAACATACGAGTTTTTCCTTTGGATTACATTCTCTTAGATTTCTAATCGAATGAGGATCAGTGTAAGTCGATATCAGGCTATGTGTTTCACTATTGAAGGAGAAGGAGTTTTAACATGGAAGAGTGATAAGCACGATGCTTTTAGGACTCTGCCATGGGTAACCAAATAGCGGCCTCAGAGGCAGCGGAAGTTTTGGTATAACTCCGGGATAATCTCTGGGACTTAGATGTGATTCTTAATTTGCCAAAGGCTATGTAAATAGCGGTGCGATGGCAAATGGTAAGAAATCACGAGTCCATAAGTGTAAGATAACACATAGTGCAAGTACCACCTGATACGAGTCATCGTCGAGGGAGACGACGCTGTAGTCACCAAGATAACTTCAGAGCGGCAACCTAGAGTGCTCATTCACATAGTACTTCTTGGAAGTACAACTTAAGCACGTGATGAGTATGGGAGTCGGGAGTTTGGAGGAAATGACTAGACCTTAGTACAAGTGGGAGATTGTTGGAGTTGTGTACTTAATGTCTAGATTTAAGTGACGGAAACTCACGATCCATTGCCACTAATCTATTTAATTAAATAAACAATTATTTGCGTTTAATTATTTATAATTAAATATATGCAAATTATAGTCCTGGATTTTATACGTTGTAGTTAGTATGGTGTTGCATGGGCGCACAGAAGATCATACTATCGGTTACTCGTATTTAATCGAACAGTTGCTCACGACCTAGATGGACACGGACCAATCCATTGGTATAGTCGTTGTGTGAGAGAGAAAATAATCTATCTTGATTATTTTATCACACTTGTACACTTGGTGTATTGAGCGGATCGTTGAGATTCATCGATTAGGATTGCCGGCGATAATCGATTCGAGTCTCAGTGTATTTTATTCTTAATCCCCGAAACTATTGCGGGTGTGTATATTTAATATAAGTGACTTTGATTTACCAAAGGAATTAACCGATTTAATTATTGGGTTAATTACCGGTTAAGTTGGGTCACTATATTTTATATATGACATGCCGTGAATACTTGACGGGAAAGTGTATCCCGTAAGGGTTGATAATATCCCCGAGATGAGTTCATAAGGAATTATTATGTAAACCCTGCAGGTGGATTTGTTCCGCATAATAATTAAGGATGAATGGTACTAGTCTCGGATATAAGAGATGAATAAATTAATTAGCAATAAATTAATTTTATTCATGGATATTTATATCTTAAATACACGGAATAAATAATACTACCGGAGAAATATTATTTGATATAATATGGTTTAATATTGGGAGTGCAATTAATTTATATAGTGGAAAATAAATTAATTAATAATAGTAAGGATTAATAGATTTGGGCTTGGGCTCAATTTAATCACTATTATTGGAAGCCCAATATTCCACCTCCTTAAGATCCCCTACGTAGCCTATAAAAGCACTACATGGTCTTCTCTATTCTCATAACTTGAAGATCACAATTCTAGAGAGAGAGAGAAAGTAGAGAGGAAGATCCATGGAGTTCGGTAGATCGTCGCCCACACGACGTCCGAGCTAGTGCAAGGAATACGTGGGAAGATCTCAAGGTCGTCAAATTGAGTTCTTTGTTTTTCCGAACAACGAGAACGAGGTAAATCGTAAAACCCTCTTTATGATTTTATCGTTTAATTATCGTGAAAATATCATGAACCAAGATCCGAGGGACGGAGATCCAAACCGAGGATCGAGGATCCCCGGACCGCCGCGGCTAGGAATCCACGGCAAAGGGTGGATCCCCGTGAGCACGCCGGCTGGACGCCTAGCGCCGCTCGCACGGCGCTGCCTCCGCTCACGCGGAGGGGCTGCCGCTCGCACGGCTGGACCGCCGCTCGCGCGGCGGTTGCTGGCGGCAGCTGGGGCGATCGCAAGCCACGGGTTCGACCGTGGCTGGAGGGTGATCACCCGGTGCGGGCTGGGCAGCCCCGCACGGCTGTACGGGCTGAACCCTAGCGCACGTCCGGTGACGTGCACATGCCTCGGTTGAACAGCGGCGGCTCGTGCCGCTGCTAGGGTTCGACGGGGGGGCTGTCCGGGAGGGTTCGGGCGTGCTCGGCGGGCTGCCAAGGGCAGCCCTAGGCGGCTGCCGTGATCAGCCGCGAGCCCCGTGCATGGGCTCGACCGAACAGCCGCGGCTTAGCCGCGGTTAGGGTTTTGGTTGAGTCCGGATATACGCGGTGGTTCGTGGCGAGATGTTCCGGCAACCGGGAGTCGATTGGAGTTGTTGTTCCGCAATTTTACAACTCCGGATATTCGATCTCCGAAGGATTTCGGTCGGAATTAATTAGATAATTTATTTATTTAAATTTATTAATTCCGGGATATCGATTTCCAACACATAAAAGCAATAACTCAAAATGAAATCCTATAAAATGTCCTCCACTGCAACTGCTGCCTCCTCTACAGCATTGCCCATGTAGACTACGATTTCTTCTTTTCCAAGTCGTCGGGTTTCCTGGAACCCTTGCATTTAAAATGCACATACCTTCAGTGGTTCCATATCTACACACCAGGTTCCTGTAGATAATACCACTGACTATGTTTTACGACTAAAGAAAATTTCGTACTTTCTTTGAGAGGATATTCAGACTTCCAGTACCCAGACTGTTTGCATCGAGAACACTTGCCTATTGGCTTTCTCGTCCCATCTTGTGGTCCAAAAAGAACCACTGGGTTTCTTTGCTTTCTTGTCCTTTCCCCCGATTCATGCCTTTAGGTTCGAAACCTTTGGCATTGGCTACAAGAGCTTGCGATTTCCGTCTCAACTCGTCTAAAAGGTCAATCATCTCAAAAACGTTTTTAAGCGTTTCCTCGAAGTGACTGGCCTTTATGAGTATCCTCATCGCTTCTTGTCTAGCCGCCTATGTCAATAGGCTCGGAAGGACAAAGCTCCTTGAGTACAAACTTGTACTCTTTAACAGTCTGGGCAATGTCTAGATCTCTATTCCAATCATTACATTCAGGGACCAATGAGTTTAAAATCCTTACGTATCACAGAAAGTGGGTTCAAAGCCATTTCCTAATCTATGAGCACGTATAACAACAAACAATCGATTTAATCTCCGATATTATGTCCCTCAAATAATATCATTAAACCACTAATCGCATCTAAAATCCCATCAGATATGGCAAGCCACGATAGTGTGGACGTTTACCTATCCAAATGATTTAGCAATTAGATTTGCTTCGGTCGTACATCATCATTAGCGTTACTTCGATGGGAAGAATACTAAGAAGCGTACCTAAGTGTAAACCATTACTCAGTATCTAAGAAGATTGTTTGGGACACGCATATTCACCGCAAGCCACGATAGTGTGGACGTTTACGTTAACATACACTCCTTTACTCCCTTCTATAACTGTCTACATCAATCGTTCCAAAATCCCATTCAATGTAGCAAGCCACGATAGTGTGGACGTTTACTACACCAAAAGACTTTTACAATTGAAATCCAACTACTTGAATCATTTAATCTTGTAAATCAGGACGCGGAGAATCATAAGTGAAACTCGAAGTTTCTAACCAGTGATTCACCATGCGAACGACCCTATCTCTCATAAATGAGGGAGCCGAGCAGACAATCGATCCATTTCAAAAAATGGTACGAAGGTCTCTAATTTGTGTCATCCACCTGACCAAGTGGCTTTGGCTCCATTCCACTCCCCGGGGTGAGAATGAGTCGACTTGAAATCAGTTTCAGAAAGACAAATTAGGCATTGTTTGATAAACTTAATCAATGTTTCTCGTAAAAGGAATTACAAGAATTCTCCTCCAATGACTTGTCTATACGAACTTCAAAAGTCCATAAAAGTCACCAAGAGAACAGCAATGGAGACCATGGCATTGTTTCCAATCCCTCTCCCACTTAGCTTTTTATAACAAAGGGATACGCTATCTAATGCATAATTAAATACACATAAGCATGCATACATGAAATAAAGCACATAGAATATTATCACATAATCAAAATAATACTAGAATATTATTTTCCGACTATTATGGCTTTATTGCATCCCCGTATGCGTCTTCTAGTCTTCAGTCTTCGTTCTTGAATGCTCCATGTGGCGGGAATATTAATTCTAATATTTAAATCTATTTATTTTTAATAAATCCAAAAGTTACTTAATTCGAAAATTAAGTCAATCGAATAAATCAAAAATAAAATTAAATATTATTAATATTTTTATTACTTTTTATTTTCCTTTTCTAATTCCATTAAATCTCTAGAATCCTATCCAAGACCCACTTGGAATATTCTAAAAGATTTCCATAATGAAATAAGGAAATAAAATAATTTAGGACTCCTAGTCCTTCCAAATTAATTCCTTTCCTAATCCATTAAAAATTCCAAAGGAATAATTAAATAAGGAAAAATTAATTTAGGACTCCTAATCCTTTTCTAATTAATTCCTTTCCTTTTCTATTTAAAAATTCCATAAATGAATAATTAAATAAGGAAAAATTAATTAAGGACTTTCAAAACTTTCCAAATTAATTATTTTCCTAATCCATTAAAAATTCCATAAAGGAATAATTAAATAGGAAAAATAAATTAATTATAAATTTATTCCCTTTCCTAATCCATGAATATTTCCCAGAATATGAATAATCAATAAGAAAAATAAATTTATTCTAAATTTATTCTTTTCCTATTCCATGAGAATTCCCAAAAATAGGAATACTCAAAATAGGAAAACCGAATAATTTAGGAAAGTTGAATCTTGGCCTAGACGAACATGGGATGGGGATTCCCATGTCCATCATGATCGACCACCTCACCTAGAGGAGTCGAACTCCTCATGGTGGTCGATCGACCCTCCAAGGATCGGCCATGGGGATGGCCGATCGAGTCCTCCCTCTCTTCGTCTCCTCCGTCACACTTTTCCGGTCGCCTTTTCGTCCTCGATCCAACGTAAAATAAATTACAAATTTATTACTACGCTATCCGGTATCGATTCTCTACATGAAAACGACCTCAAACAATTTCCGGAAAAATTAAGAACAAACATTCACCACACAAGAACGAATCTCGACATCAACGAGAGTTTAATAATCAAGAGAAATATTATGACATTAATTAACAATAATTAAATCTAGCCATAATAATCGGAAACACTGCAAGGTAGAACAATTTATCGAAAAATACCATGAACTAAAACCAACTCTCTGATACCAATTGTTGGAAATCGATATCCCGGAATTAATAAATTTAAATAAATAAATTATCTAATTAATTCCGACCGAAATCCTACGGAGATCGAATATCCGGAATTGTCAAAATTGCGGAACCGACAACTCCAATCGACTCCCGGAACACGTTCATGACCATACGAAAAAGTTACGCGGGAAAAACACGAGAGAACTCGCGTGAACCCGCGAAACCCGCAGCAGCCACGCGGGGTTGCTCGCAGCAGCCCGCAGCAACCCGCAGCGAGTCGCCTGACTCGCTGCTGCTGGGACCCTGCTGGATCGCTGCGGGTCAGCTGCGGGAAATCCCGCAGCACCCAGCGAATTCCCCGTAGCAGCCCACAGCAACCCGCAGCGAGTCGCCTGACTCGCTGCTGCTGGGCGCTACGAGTCGCTGCGGGAAAACCCGTAGCTGGCAGCAGATCGCTACGGGAAAACCCGCAGCCGATCCGCGTGATCGAGCCCTAGGCTCGATCCACCTCGCGCGATCCCTTTCCAGCCGAGTCGTCGAGCCGCCGGTGGTCCGACCACCACCGCCCGGTTCGACCTTGTCTCGTGGGTCCGTTCCTCGGATCTTGGTTCAAGGTATTTTTACGATAATTAAACGATAAAATCATAAAGAGGGTTTTACGATTTACCTCGTTCTCGTTGTTCGGAAAAAAGAAGAACTCAATTTGACGACCTTTGAGATCTTCCCACGTATTCCTTGCACTAGCTCGGACGTCGTGTGGGCGACGATCTACCGAACTCCATGGATCTCCCTCTCTACTTTCTCTCTCTAGAATTGTGATCTTCAAGTTATATGAGAATAGAGAAGACCATGTAGTGCTTTTATAGGCTACGTAGGGGATCTTAAGGAGGTGGAATATTGGGCTTCCAATATTAATGATTAAATTGAGCCCAAGCCCAAATCTATCAATCTCATTAATATTAATTAATTTATTTTCCACTATATAAATTAATTGCACTCCCAATATTAAACCATATTATATCAAATAATATTTCTCCGGTAGTATTATTTATTCCGTGTATTTAAGATATAAATATCCATGAATAAAATTAATTTATTGCTAATTAATTTATTCATCTCTTGTAACCGAGACTAGTACCATTCATCCTTAATTATTATGCGGAAAAAATCCACCTGCAGGGTTTACATAATAATTTCTTATGAACTCATCTCGGGGATATTATCAACCCTTACGGGATACACTTTCCCGTCAAGTATTCACGGCATGCCATATATAAAATATAGTGACCCAACTTAACCGGTAATTAACCCAATAATTAAATCGGTTAATTCCTTTGGTAAATCAAAGTCACTTATATTAAATATACACACCCGCAATAGTATCGGGGATTAAGAATAAAATACACTGAGATTTAAATCGATTATCGCCGGCAATCCTAATCGATAAATCTAAAGCAGATCCGCTCAATACTCCAAGTGTACAAGTGTGATAAAATAATCAAGACAGATTATTTTCTCTCTCACACAACGACTATACCGATGGATTGGTCCGTGTCCATCTAGGTCGTGAGTAACTGTTCGATTAAATACGAGTAACCGATAGTATGATCTTCTGTGTGGGCCCGACACACCATACTAACTACAACGTATAGAATCCAGGACTATAATTTGCATATATTTAATTATAAATAATTAAACGCAAATAATTGTTTATTTAATTAAATAGATTAGTGGCAATGGATCGTGAGTTTCCGTTACTTAAATCTAGACATTAAGTACACAACTCCAACACCTTGCAGATTTGGCATGCCTTAACTCCTCTCTTTAGCCCTGGGTTTTGGTTGAGCACCAGTTGCTCAACTATGTTGCACAGTTTGTCCAATTTGACTTCAGTTGCAGATGGTACGGGCAAGTTGTTCCTGGGTAGGTCACTGCCATCCTCCCTTGTTTCTTCGTCCATTTCCTTGAAGATTTTGAATGCTTCGTCGGCCCTCTTGTTTAGAATGGATCCTCCACAAGCTGCATTGATCCATGTCCTCTCCGTCTCTCTTAGTCCAGAGATGAAGTACTGGACCAAGTCATGGTCAAGGATCTGATGCTGTGGGCACTTGGCCAACATCTGCTTGAACCTGACCCAGTAGTCGTGGAAATTTTCTCAAGGAACTTCTGTTGAAGCTGATTCCAGGTGGTCACTTCTCCAGCAGGTAGAGTGTAAATCCACTCTCGGGCACCTTCGGCCAGTGAGAAAGGGAAGGCTAGAAGCCTGATCTATTCCCCTAGCCCTTCACTTGCTCGGATGGTGCCACATGCCAATTCAAAGTCTTGGAGATGTCTCTGGGGATCCTCCAAGGGCATGTCACTGAACTTGGGCAAGATCTGGATGAAACCGTGCTTCATCTCCCAAGTATTGTTTTCAACCGTGGGCAAGGTGATGCCCAGTGGTTTCAGATTCAAGTTCTCTGGGAACATCGTGTCCCTCAACGTCTTGGCTCTCTCTTCTCCCATCCTTGATCGCGCAGGTGACCTGGATGTGTTCGGTGAATCTTCTCTCGATGTGTCTGAGATCGACTCTCCTGTCTCAGTTATGGTCAACTGAGTTACTTGAGCGGCACGTGCTAATGCTTGCTTTTGTCTTGCTGCTTTTCGATTCTTCCTTGTGGTACGCTCGATTTCAGGATCAAATAGTAGCCCTGTATCCTTGCTTCCCGATGAGTCAGAATCCTGCATACAAAAATAGGTCAAGTGTTAGCACGGAAAACTATTGGCTTGGAATATTGCCTCCCCGGCAACGGCGCCAATTTTGACGCTACCGTCGTGGAGTAGCGCAAAATAATATTTATAGTTCCTAAACTATTCACTAGCACAAGTACTAGTAGCAAGTATAGGGTCGATCCCACGAGGAGGCGATTTAGCTTCTAGTTTTCCCGGCTTTGAATGCTCAATTGGGTTGTCACGTTTGAAAAGGTTTTGTTTTGGAGAGCAGTTGGGCACTGCCGAACCGTGGTCACCGTCTTTACTTGACTGAAAATAACAAATAACTTAAACAGAAATAAAACTAGCATGCAACCTAATTAATAGACTGAGCAATTAACAGACTCGACTAACCAAATAAGAAGAAACAAATAAAGACTAAAGTATCCAGGCATTGACTCCCCTGACTTCCCCCTTGACCTATGTGCTGCCGATCATTGGTACGTATATCATTTTGCTAACAGTTTTGTCTTCCAGTTATAGATCCCAAGTATTAACATCCCTATAATGTCACGCATATTAATACCCCGAACCCTCATTCGCTCTTATGTTTAAGTCCTATTAGATCTCTCTCAATAGGTCTCCTGACGTTGACCAATTCGACACTATGTGACCGCATGAGTCTAAGTTGATCAAGTCGCCTTCATCCTCCAAGCAAACCCGGAATGGCCAATAGCATGCCTGGACAGACCCAAGTCATACGACCACATCTCCAGCAACATGTTGTACTTCGCGGAAGCCCAGTCTCCCGGTCGCGTTGATCCACGTACTCCTGTGTTAGGCAAGTCGGGGTTCCCACTGGTCATTGTAGGATTGCCCAAGTCCCTAACATGCTTAAGTTACTACCCTGTTGAATCGGGAACAAAACTCAGCTAGTTGCTGTCATCAATAAGCCTCCCGGCATGGTCACGTATTAGGGTTGGTCAGGTTCTGTCTTTGCCCAGATACAAACAGATTAGCTACTTGACATATTTAAAACAGAGAATAAAACGAAAGAAATAAGACGAACTAAATTATGCATTGAAAACGGGAAATTGTTCAACAACGGAAATAAACTAAGTACGGGAATCAAAAGCATAAAACATAAAGATTGTTTTTGGCCCGAGGGCTTAACAAAAAATAAACGCCGGCGAGTCGATGTGCTCACGCGGCTGCCTTCTTCGCTGCTGGTCAGGTAGGGTTCCGATCCTTCTTTCTCGCTCATGTGTTGTTGGGTTTCTTCATCAGTCGCTCTTCTTATATAGACGGGCTTGGATGGATAAGAGACGTGAGGGGGAAATGTTGGGATTCGATGTCCCGGGCTATCAAAAAATTGCGTAACCGATAACCCGACCGAAACCCCGTCGCCGGAAACCGATCGCGAACACCGAACGAGCTAGGGCATGACCGAGGCGTTGCCACGGGCGAACCCGCGGCTAAACCCTAGCCATGTCCACGCCGGGGCTCGCGATCACCGTGCATGGTGATCGCCGAGGATGCGGGGTGCATCCCCGCGGGGCTGTCGGACCAGCACCCGCCGGCGGTGAGTCCGGCGACTCACCGCCACCATCATACGGGGAGGAGGGCGCCCAGCTGAGGCTCCAGCCCTCGGCTGCCCTCCGCGATCGAGCTCAGCTCGATCGCCCGCCCCGGCTTCAGCCGGGGCTCCCCGTGCGCACGCCGCCGTCGAAGGGTGGCCGGGGGGTTCATCCGCCGTGGCTCCAGCCCACGGCGAACCCCAAGCGATCGACCGAAGTCGATCGCGTGCCCCGGCGTCCAGCCGGGGCTCCCCTTTGTCGGCGGTACCGGCGGTCGAAACCCTAGGGTTCGACCGCCCCTCGTTCGATCCCCACGGGGATCCAACGATCCCCGTATCTAGGTCTCGACGCTTTCCCGGATCGTCTTGTTCATGTATATATCACGATTAACGAACACATAATCAAAGAGGGGGTTTTAGATTATGTTACCTCAATTCGTTGTGCGGAGAAACGAATTAAACGTTGATGACCTTGCGATCTTCCTACGTATTCCTTGCACCTCGTTCGAACGTCGTGTGGGCGACGATCTATCGAACTCCTATGGATCTCCTTCAACTCTCTAGAATATCAAGTATGATATTCTTCTCTTATGTTGTGTATGAATTATGAAGGCCATGTAGTGCTTTTATAGGCTACGTAGGGGATCATAAGGAGGTGGAATATTGGGCTTCTAATATTGAAGATTAAATTGAGCCCAATGCTCAAGTCCATTAATCCTTATCAATATTAATTAATTTATTTTCCACTATATAAATTAATTGCACTCCCAATATTAAACCATATTATATCAAATAATATTTCTCCGGTAGTATTATTTATTCCGTGTATTTAAGATTTAAATATCCATGAATAAATTTATTTATTGCTCAATAAATTATATTCATCTCTTGTATCCGAGACTAGTACCATTCAACCTTAATTATTGTGCGGAACAAATCCACTCATGAGGTTTACACAATAATTCCTTATGAACTCATCTCGGGGATATTATCAACCCTTCCGGGATACACTTTCCCGTCAAGTATTCACGGCATGTCATATATAAAATATAGCGACCCAACTTAACCGGTAATTAACCCAATAATTAAATCGGTTAATTCCTTTGGAAAATCAAAGTCTCTAATATTAAATATATACACCCGCAATAGTATCGGGGATTAAGAATAAAATACTCTGAGATTTAAATTGATTATCCAAGGCAATCCTAATCAATAAATCTCAAGCGATCCGCCCAATACACCAAGTGTACAAGTGTGATAAAATAATTAAGACAAATTATTTTCTCTCTCACACAACGACTATACCGATGGATTAGTCTGTGTCCATCTAGGTCGTGAGCATCTGTTTGATTAAATACGAGTAACCGATAGTATGATCTTCTGTGCGCCCATGCAACACCATACTAACTACAACGTATAAAATCCAGGACCATATTTTGCATAATTAATTAATAATAATGCATATAATTGTTTATCAATTTAATAGATTAAATGCTATGATCGGGAGTATACCGTTACTTAAATCTAGACATTAAGTACACAACTCCAACAATCTCCCACTTGTACTAAGGTCTAGTCATTTCCTCCAAAATCCCGGTTCCCATACTCATCACGTGCTTTAAAGTGTACTTCCGAGAAGTACTATGTGAGTGAGCAATCTAGGTTGCCGCTCTGAAGTTATCTTGGTGACTACTACGTCGTCTCCCTTGACGATGACTCGTATCAGGTGGTACTTGCTCTATGTGTTAACATCACTTTTGACTTATGACTTCTTTCAGTTTACCGTGCACCGCTATCCAATAGCCTTTAGTAAACTAAGAGTCATATCCAAGCCAAGAGGTTATCCCGGAACCTAACCAAAACTTCCGCTGCCTCTGAGGCTGCTATTCGGTTATGAGAGAGTCTGAGAAGCGTCCTGCTTATCACTCTTTCATGGTTCCACCTTTTTCTAAAAGTGAACACATAGCCTGATATCGACTTACACTGGTCCTTTTTTGATTTAAAATCTGAGAATCTGTAATCAAAGAAGATTTCGTTTTGCTTAATTATCCAGTACTTTGCAAGTACTATTACAGCATCCGAAAATTTCTTTTCTAGATTACCTTGATATCCTCCCACTACGCAAACCGCATAGTTGATATCAGGTTCTTGTTTTTATAACATTGCATCTATAAAGCTTTCCATACTTGAAGTATAGGAAACTGCTTTGTCTTCATGTATCTCCTTCATGTGTTCAAACACATACCCTTTAGATAGATGTATATTCTGTCTCTGAAAGGCAATAACCTTTCTCAGAAGTATGCATGTTTAAAACAAACCATAATCGTATAAGATATCTAGGAGAAGTAGAATGTTCTTATCTTTAGATCGAAAGATCTTAAGAACATGCTCCAACTTCTACTCAATCTTATATCTCGATTCATTTAGACAACCATTATCGTATGTCTGACAATATTTTCTACATTGTTGCCAATGATGAAATTGTCATCTACATAAGATCTCCGAGAAACACCACTTTGTTTCCATTACGTCTCCAATACACCTATCGTCTATGCTTTTTGATGAATCCATCAAATGGACTATCCCATCAATTCGCAAGTTCCACGATTTATAGCTTTGTTTCAATCCATGATGGATTTACTAAGCTTGTACTCTAAATGATCTTGCCTCTTAACAATAATCCTTATTGTTTTCTAAGCAGGCACATTTAGATCTAGTACTGCCCTTATGCAGAGCTAGGGATCGATTTCATCTTTACCAGATCCAGAGTTAAAACTCTTCTAGTCTTATGAACATCTCCGGTTGCTTAACAACCTCCCACTGCAATGGCGTCCCGGTGTATAACAGTAATAACATTAGGTGCAGTATGTGGTGTACCTCTACTCGGTTTGGCTGGTTACTAGTCTTTTTCCTTTTTCTCATTCCAAGGTACTACGTCAGTTCGGGCTTTGTGGTTCTTCTAATAGTCTTTCTCTAAGAACCGGGCGTTACACGTCCTTCTGGTTCATAGTACTATAGAACACACAACACTTTGTTCATCTAGGATATCCTACAATCATATTGAATATGCCATTGTCTCCAGGAATATCCATAGAACATAGGTAGTTCCGAACAACTTGTTCTTTTACTATTAGATTTCCATTTCTTATTTACAACGCACCATCTCTACACGTAAGTGTATGGCGCGGCCCTTTGGAATTGAATCCCAATATTTGATTATGCTATGTGTTATTCAGATAGGTGATGGCCTCCGCGACCGAGTCGCAGGCTCCTAATGGATATACTTTGATGGTTCCCCATAATAGCTTTGTGTCCATTGACTAGTCAAAACACTTTGCTTTTATGGCACATTAAGTATTCTAATCCATCACCGAGTATTCTTGAAAGAATTACTCGTACCTTTCTAATTTACACATATGTCTGCATATCTAATCATTTCCAATACTTGTCTGAATTCTATCCTTTATCCAGAAAGGTTTGCTTAGACGTATTATCTTCCAAATTCAATCCTTAGGTCGGAAGGTCCATTCCTTCAACTATAATTGATCAAATCAATTTCGACCATTTGAATCTTATTTGAAAAATACTACTAAGTATAAGAATTCACAAGTATAATGATTAATAAAGAAATATCTAACAAGTAAAACAAGTTGTACATAACGGATTGTTGCATCGTGGTAGACTAAGGATTTATCATTCATATATTGCTATCCAATGTACCAGAATAGATAACACCATTATTTCTTATCTAAATCACTGAATGATTAAAGAAATAAATATCCATTCATTAATAAAGAAAATCCAGAACAAAAGTTCTTTTCAAAATAAGGGGTACATAAAGCAATAACTTGAAATGAAATCCTAAAACTACTGAAAACAGATAAATGTCTTCCACTGCAACCGCTGCTACCCCAACAGCTTCGCCCATGTAGACTCGAACTCTTCTTCTCTAAGTCGCCGGGTTTTCTGGAACCCCTGCATTCAAGAATGCACATACCGTCAGTGGTTCCATATCTACACACCAGAATTCTGGTAGATAATACCGCTGACTATGTTTTTACGACTAAAGAAAAATTCGTACCTCTGAGAGGACAAGATATAGACCCCCAGTACTCAGACTGTTTTCCTTGGGGATATTTGCCAGAAGGCTTCTTTATCCCTCCCCGTGGTCCAAGTACTTTAGGACTACTGGATTCCCTTGTCTTCTTCTCCCTTCCCTTATGTAAGCCTATAGGTTCGAAACCTTTGGCCTTGGCTATAAGAGCTTGCGACTGTCTCAACTCGTCTAAAAGATCTAGCATCTCGAAAACGTGATCAAGCGTTTCCTCGAAGCAACTGACCTTTATGAGTATCCTCATCGCCTCTTTTCTAGCTTTTACATCATGTCTAAACATCAACTTGAGTTTAAGCATGACATCATGATTAGCGGCTAATGCAAGAGCACTATCCCACTTCTCAAAGTCAACTATTTCCTCATCAGTTGAGTTAATGGTAGGTCTAGGAGGACAAGTTTCACTGAGCACATCTTTGTACTCTTTTACAGTCTGAGTAATGTCTAACTCTTTATTCCATCCCACACAGTATGGAACCAGTGCGTTAAATTCCTTGAGTATCATAGAAAGTGGGTTCATAGCTATTCTCTAAACCTATAAGCACATTTAAACAAACAATTAATTTAATGTCCGATATTATCTCCCTCAAATAATATCATTAAATTACTAATTACATCTAAAATCCTATCAGGTAAGGCAAGCCACGTGGTGTGGACGTTTACCCACCCAAATGATTTAGCAATTAGATTTTCTTTGGTCATACATCAATTATAGCGTGACTTCGTGGGGAAGAATACTATAACGCGTATCTAAGTGTAAACCATTACTCAGCACCAAAGTACATCGTTTGGAATTGCTACATCACCGCAAGCCACGTGGTGTGGACGTTTACGATAACTTCACAACTCTTCACAATTACTTACAACTGTCTACATCAATTAATCCAAAATCCGTCAGTATAGCAAGCCACGTGGTGTGGACGTTTACTACACTAAGAGACTTTTATAATTGACTCCCAGTTACAAGATCCATTCGATTCTCATAGATCAAGACGCGGAGAATCATAAGTGAAACTCGAAGTTTCTAACCAGTGATTCACCATGCGAACGACCCTATCTCTCATAAATGAGGGAGCCGAGCAGACAATCGACCCATCTATCAAAGAATGGTACGAAGATCTCTAATTTGTGTCATCCACATGACCAAGTGGCTTTGGCTCCATTCCACTCCCCGGGGTGAGAATGAGTCGACTTGAAGTCAGTTTCAGAAAGACAAATTAAGCATTGTTTGATAAACTTGATCAATGTTTCTTGTAAAAGGAATTACAAGAATTCTCCTCCAATGACATGTCTATATGAACTTCGAAAGCTCATAAATGTCACCAAGAGAACAGTAATGGAGACCATGGGAATGTTTCCATCCCCTCTCCCACTTAGCTTTTTATAACAAAGGGATACGCTATCTAATGCATAATTAAACACATAAGCATGCATGCAAGTAAAAAAGCACATATCACATAGTCAAATAATGCTAGGAAATTATTTTCCCGACTATCATGGCTTTACTCCTTCTTCATATGCATCTTCTAGTCTTCAGTCTTCGTTCTTGAATGCTCCATGTGACGAGAATATTAATCCCAATATTTAAATCTATTTATTTTTAATAAATCCAAAAGATACTTAATTCGAAAATTAAGTCAATCGAATAAATCAAAAATAAAATTAAATATTATTAATATTTTTACTTATTTATTTTTCCTATCTAATTCTATTAAATCTCTAGAATAATCTATCCAAGTAAAACTTGGAATATTCTAGAAGACTTCTATAATAGAATAAGGAAATAAAATAAATTAGGACTCTTCTACTTTCCAAGATTAATTAATTTCCATTACTATGAAAATTCCCATAAAATAGGAATAATCAATTAGGAAATAAATCAATCCTAAATTAACTTTTATTCCTTTCCAATTCTATTAAATCTCTAGGATCCTATTCCAAGTAGAACTCGGAATACTCTAGAAGACTTCCATAATAGAATAAGGAAATAAAATTAATTCCAATTAATTCTTCTCCTAATCCATGAGAGTTTCCAAAAGGAAGAACACTCAAATAGGAAAAACGAATTAATTTAGGAAAGTGAATCTTGGTAGGAGTAGCATGGGTTGGGGATCCCCACATCACCCCCACCGTCGACCACCACGAGGAGGGCCGTCGCCGCCACCACCCCAGCCGGCCAGCCACCACCCACCGGCGGCAGCCCACGGCCAAGGGAAGCGTCGCCCCCTCCCATCTTGATCGATGCAAGGGTCGATCATGGGGATGATCGGCCCTTCGGTCCTTCGTCTTCTTCGTCACATCTTCGTCTTCCGGTGATCGTCTCAACATCGAACCAACGTAAATAAATTACAAGAATTTAAATTACACTATCCGGTATCGATTCTATACATGAAATCGACCCTATACATTTTCCGGAAAACATAGAACGTAATAATAAATCCTAAATTCGGTCAACCCCCGAATTTTTACTATTACAAACATTCAACCACACAAAACGAATCTCGACATGTCCGAGAGTTTAATAAACGAATAATCATGATAATTAATTAACACAATAATTAATTCCAACCATGATAGCCGGAAATTCCTGCAAGGTAGAACAATAATCGAACATATACATGAACACGAAACCAAAACGCTCTGATACCAATTGCTGGGATTCGATGTCCCGGGCTATCAAAAAATTGCGGAACCGATAACCCGACCGAAACCCCGTCGCCGAAAACCGATCGCGAACACCGAACGAGCTAGGGCATGACCGAGGCGTCGCCACGGGCGAACCCGCGGCTAAACCCTAGCCATGTCCACGCCGGGGCTCGCGATCACCGTGCATGGTGATCGCCGGGGATGCGGGGTGCATCCCCGCGGGGCTGTCGGACCAGCACCCGCCGGCGGTGAGTCCGGCGACTCACCGCCACCATCATACGGGGAGGAGGGCGCCCAGCCGAGGCTCCAGCCCTCGGCTGCCCTCCGCGATCGAGCTCAGCTCGATCGCCCGCCCCGGCTTCAGCCGGGGCTCCCCGTGCGCACGCCGCCGTCGAAGGGTGGCCGGGGGGTTCATCCGCCGTGGCTCCAGCCCACGGCGAACCCCAAGCGATCGACCGAAGTCGATCGCGTGCCCCGGCGTCCAGCCGGGGCTCCCCTTTGTCGGCGGTACCGGCGGTCGAAACCCTAGGGTTCGACCGCCCCTCGTTCGATCCCCGTATCTAGGTCTCGACGCTTTCCCGGATCGTCTTGTTCATGTATATATCACGATTAACGAACACATAATCAAAGAGGGGGTTTTAGATTATGTTACCTCAATTCGTTGTGCGGAGAAACGAATTAAACGTTGATGACCTTGCGATCTTCCTACGTATTCCTTGCACCTCGTTCGAACGTCGTGTGGGCGACGATCTATCGAACTCCTATGGATCTCCTTCAACTCTCTAGAATATCAAGTATGATATTCTTCTCTTATGTTGTGTATGAATTATGAAGGCCATGTAGTGCTTTTATAGGCTACGTAGGGGATCATAAGGAGGTGGAATATTGGGCTTCTAATATTGAAGATTAAATTGAGCCCAATGCTCAAGTCCATTAATCCTTATCAATATTAATTAATTTATTTTCCACTATATAAATTAATTGCACTCCCAATATTAAACCATATTATATCAAATAATATTTCTCTGGTAGTATTATTTATTCCGTGTATATAAGATTTAAATATCCATGAATAAATTTATTTATTGCTCAATAAATTATATTCATCTCTTGTATCCGAGACTAGTACCATTCAACCTTAATTATTGTGCGGAACAAATCCACTCATGAGGTTTACACAATAATTCCTTATGAACTCATCTCGGGGATATTATCAACCCTTCCGGGATACACTTTCCCGTCAAGTATTCACGGCATGTCATATATAAAATATAGCGACCCAACTTAACCGGTAATTAACCCAATAATTAAATCGGTTAATTCCTTTGGAAAATCAAAGTCTCTAATATTAAATATACACACCCGCAATAGTATCGGGGATTAAGAATAAAATACTCTGAGATTTAAATTGATTATCCAAGGCAATCCTAATCAATAAATCTCAAGCGATCCGCCCAATACACCAAGTGTACAAGTGTGATAAAATAATTAAGACAAATTATTTTCTCTCTCACACAACGACTATACCGATGGATTAGTCCGTGTCCATCTAGGTCGTGAGCATCTGTTTGATTAAATACGAGTAACCGATAGTATGATCTTCTGTGCGCCCATGCAACACCATACTAACTACAACGTATAAAATCCAGGACCATATTTTGCATAATTAATTAATAATAATGCAAATAATTGTTTATCAATTTAATAGATTAAATGCTATGATCGGGAGCTTACCGTTACTTAAATCTAGACATTAAGTACACAACTCCAACAGGAAATACCTCTAAGACCGGACGAGAGTCCATCTTAGGCGGGAGTGTGAATCTGGTCCTCTTTAAAAGACTCTACAGAATTCAGGACTCCTGGTACACCGCATGCCCAACGTTCCGTCTCCGTCAATGTTAGTGCTTGCCCATGTACTTCCTTCTCTGACTGATTGAGGTAGCGGACCATGTGCGGTACTTGGTCGAACTCAAGTCTTGCTCCACCTGCTGACGGCCTGGTTGCTTGATCAACTCTGCTGGACCCTTTTTGTTAGTCTGGCTTGCTCAACGAGTGCTCTTGACCATGGAAGGTGATTTCCTTGCCTCTTTCACACAGTGCGCTCCTCTTTTCACTCCTTTACCTGCCCACCTGCAAAACTTGCCCAAGTACCCAAACGTGCCCTCCCAGACACAAGTAAAGTAAAAACAAACTAAAGACTCGATTTATTTGACTCTAAAAACCTAAAAATGAGCCAAAAAATATGGCTCATCACCAATGATAAAATGTTATCTACATAAAACCTCTGAGAAACACCACCTTGTTTCCATTATGTATCCAATACACACAATTCGTCCTTGCCTTTTGATGAATCCATCAAATGGACTATTTCATCAATTCGCAAGTTCCACGATTCATAGCTTCGTAACAATCCATTAATGGATTAACTAAGCTTTTACTCTAAATGATCTCGCCTCTTAGCAATAATCTTTATTGCTTTCTAAGAAGGCATATTTAGATCCAGTATCGCCTCTATGTAGATCCAGTGATAGATTTCATGTATACTAGGTCCCGAGTTCGAAACTCCTCTAGTCTTATGTACATCTCCGTTTGTCCAACAACCTCCCACTGCAATGACATTCCGATGTATAAACAGTAATAACAGTAGGTGCAGTTAGTGGTGTATCGCTACTCGGTTCGGCTGGTTCCTAGTCTTTGTCCTTTCTCTCTTAATCCAAAGTATTACGTCATTTTGGGCTTTGTGGTTCATCTAATAGTCTTCCTCTAAGAACCGGGCGTTAGAACTTATAACGTCCTTCTGGTTCATAGTACTATTGAACGCACAACTCTTTGTTCTTCTAGGACATTCTACAACCGCATAGGTGTTGGAGTTGTGTACTTAATGTCTAGATTTAAGTAACGGAAACTCACGATCCATTGCCATTAATCTATTTAATTAAATAAACAATTATTTGCGTTTAATTATTTATAATTAAATATATGCAAATCATAGTCCTGGATTTTATACGTTGTAGTTAGTATGGTGTTGCATGGGCGCACAGAAGATCATACTATCGGTTACTCGTATTTAATCAAACAGTTGCTCACGACCTAGATGGACACGGACCAATCCATCGGTATAGTCGTTGTGTGAGAGAGAAAATAATTTATCTTAATTATTTTATCACACTTGTACACTTGGTGTATTGAGCGGATCGTTGAGATTCATCGATTAGGATTGCCGGCGATAATCGATTCGAGTCTCAGTGTATTTTATTCTTAATCCCCGAAACTATTGCGGGTGTGTATATTTAATATAAGTGACTTTGATTTACCAAAGGAATTAACCGATTTAATTATTGGGTTAATTACCGGTTAAGTTGGGTCACTATATTTTATATATGGCATGCCGTGAATACTTGACGGGAAAGTGTATCCCGTAAGGGTTGATAATATCCCCGAGATGAGTTCATAAGGAATTATTATGTAAACCCTGCAGGTGGATTCGTTCCGCATAATAATTAAGGTTGAATGGTACTAGTCTCGGATATAAGAGATGAATAAATTAATTAGCAATAAATTAATTTTATTCATGGATATTTAGATCTTAAATACACGGAATAAATAATACTACCGGAGAAATATTATTTGATATAATATGGTTTAATATTGGGAGTGCAATTAATTTTATATAGAGGAAAATAGAATTAATTAATATTAATGGATTAATAGATTTGGGTTTGGGCTCAATTTAATCATTAATATTGGAAGCCCAATATTCCACCTCCTTAAGATCCCCTACGTAGCCTATAAAAGCACTACATGGTCTTCTCTATTCTCATAACTTGAAGAACACAATTCTAGAGAGAGAAAGTAGAGAGGGAGATCCATGGAGTTCGGAAGATCGTCGCCCACCCGACGTTCGAGCTAGTGCAAGGAATACGTGGGAAGGTCTCAAGGTCTTCATAGATCTCGTTTCTCCGTACAACGAGAACAAAGGTAAAATCGTTGAACCCCCTTCGATGATTTTAAATAATTCGTATATGCATATGAACGAAGATCCGGGGATGAACGAAACCGGGGACGGGGATCGACCTCGCGGTGGTGATCGAATATCACCAGACCGCGGAAGGTCGGGAGATCCCCGCCGGGATCGAGAGCATCAAACCCTCAGCTGGACGCCGAGGGGTGCGATCGAGCTTGGGCTCGATCGCGGTGGCGCGAAGGAGCAGCCCCGGCTGGTCTCCAGGGCGGGCGATCGATCATGCGATCGATCGCCGGGGCAAGCCGCGGCTGGAGCCGCGGCAGTCCGCTGGGCGGACGAGGGCCCCTCCGGCGATGGCGGTGAGTCGCCGGACTCACCGCCGGGGGCTGTTCCGAACAGCCCCGGGGATGCGATCGCGCATCCCCATGCAATCGCTCAATGCGATCGCAAACCCCACATGGGGGTGCGGCTAGGGCTTGCTCGCGGCGGTGCGCTCGTGCCGTGCCCCGGCTCTTGTGGTGGTTTGCGATGTTTTTCCGGCGAAGGGATTTTGATCGGGGTTATGTTTACGCAATTCCGTTAACCCCGGGATATCGATTTCCAACAATTGGTATCAGAGCGTGGTTCTAGTTCATGTGTATATGCGATAAATTGTTCTACCTTGCAGGGTTTCCGACTATTATGGCTAGATATAATTCTTCGTTAATTATTGTCATAATTTTATTAAACTCTCGGACATGTCGAGATTCATTTTATGTGTGGTGAATGCTTGTAATAGTAAAAATTCGGGGGTTGACCGAATTTAGGTTTATTATTACGTTCTACTTTTTCCGGAAAATGTATAAGGTCGATTTCATGTATAGAATCGATACCGGATAATTGTAATTAAATTCTTGTAATTTATTTTACGTTGGATCGATGCTGAGATGACCGCCGGAGAAGACGAAGTGACGAGAGGAAGAAAGAACCGGGGATCGATCATGATGATCGACCCCATGATCGATCACGGGGCTAGGGCTCGATCGCCCTTGGCCGTGGGCTGCCGCCGTGAGGTGGTTGACCGGCCGGCTGGGCGGCGGTGCTCTTCCCCGGTGGTGGTCGATCGGCGGTGGGGGTGGCGCGGGGTCCTCGTGATCTCGTGCTACTCCTACCGAGATTCAACTTTCCTAAATTATTCGGTTTTTCCTATTTTGAGTATTCCTATTTTTTGGGAACTCTCATGGAATAGGAAAAGAATAAATTTAGAATAAATTTATTTCCTTATTGATTATTTCTTTTATGGGAATTTTCATGGATAAGGAAGGAATAAATTTAGAATTGATTCGGTTTTCCTATTTTGAGTATTCCTATTTTTGGGAATTCTCATGGAAATAGGAAAAGAATTAATTGGAATTAATTATTTCCTTATTCTATTATGGAAGTCTTCTAGAATATTCTAAGTCCTACTTGGAATAGAATTCTAGAGATTTAATGGAATTAGAAAGGAAAATAATTAATTATTAAATTAATTTATTTCCTAGTTGATTATTCCTATTTTATGGGAATTTTCATAGACATGGAAATTAATTAATTTGAAAAGTAGAAGAGTCCTTAATTAATTTTTCATTAATTTGGAAGGATTAGGAGTCCTAATTTATTTTATTTCCTTATTCTATTATAGAAGTCTTCTAGAATATTCCAAGTGGGTCTTGGATAGATTATTCTAGAGATTTAATAGAATTAGATAGGAAAATAAATAAATAAAAATATTAATAATATTTAATTTTATTTTTGATTTATTCGATTGACTTAATTTTTGAATTAAGTAACTTTTGGATTTATTAAAAATAAATAGATTTAAATATTGGGATTAATATTCTCGTCACATGGAGCATTCAAGAACGAAGACTGAAGACTAGAAGATGCGTACGCAGATGCGATAAAGCCATAATAGTCGGAAAATAATATTCTAGTATTATTTTGACTATGTGATAATAGTATGTGCTTTATTTCATGTATGCATGCTTATGTGTATTTAATTATGCATTAGATAGCGTATCCCTTTATTGTAAAAAGCTAAGTGGGAGAGGGTATGGAAACATACCCATGGTCTCCATTGCTGCTCTCTTGGTAACTTTTATAAACTTTTGAAGTTTATATAGATAAGTTATTGGATCAGAGTTCTTGTAATTCCTCTTACAAGAAACATTGATTAAGTTTATCAAACAATGCCTAATTTGTCTTTCCAAAGCTGATTTCAAGTCGACTCATTCTCACCCCGGGGAGTGGAATGGAGCCAAAGCCACTTGGTAATGTAGAGGACACAAATTAGAGACCTTCGTACCATTCTTTTATAGATGGATCGATTGTCTGCTCGGCTCCCTCATCTAATGAGAGATAGGGTTGTTCGCATGGTGAATCACTGGTTAGAAACTTCGAGTTTCACTTATGATTCTCCGCGTCCTGATTTAAAAAAATCGAATGGATCAAGTAATTGGGAGTCAATTATAAAAGTCTCTTGGTGTAGTAAACGTCCACACCACGTGGCTTGCTATGCTGACGGATTTTGGATTAATTGATGTAGACAGTTGTAAGAAATTGTGAAGAGTTGTGAAGTTGTCGTAAACGTCCACACCACGTGGCTTGCGGTGATGTAGCAATTCCAAACAATTTACTTTGGTACTGAGTAATGGTTTACACTTAGATACGCATTATAGTATTCCTCCCCACGAGGTTCCGCTATAAGTGATGTATGACCAAAGAAAATCTAATTGCTAAGTCGTTTGGGTGGGTAAACGTCCACACCACGTGGCTTGCCTTACCTGATGGGATTTTAGATGTGATTAGTGGTTTAATGATATTATTAGAGGGAGATAATATCGGAAATTAAATCAATTGTTTGTTGTTATATGTGCTCATAGATTATGGATGGCCTTGAACCCACTTTATATGATACTTAAGGATTTAACTCATTGGTCCCTGAATGTATTGATTGGAATAGAGATCTAGACATTACCCAAACTGTTAAAGAGTGCAAGGTTGTACTTAGTGAGCTTTGTCCTCCCGAGCCTATTGACATAGGCGGCTAGACAAGAAGCGATGAGGATACTCATAAAGGCCAGTCCTTCAAGGAAACGCTTAAACACGTTTTTGAGATGATTGACCTTTTGGACGAGTTGAGACGGAAATCGCAAGCTCTTGTAGCCAATGCCAAAGGTTTCGAACCTAAGGGCAAGATCGGGGAAAAGGAAAAGCAAAGAAACGCAGTGGTTCTTTTTGGACCACGAGATGGGACGAGAAAGCCAATAGGCAAGTATTCTCGATGCAAACAGTCTGGGTACTGGAAGTCTGATTATCCTCTCAAAGAAAGTACGAAATTTTCTTTAGTCGTAAAACATAGTCAGTGGTATTATCTACCGGAACCTGGTGTGTAGATATGGAACCACTGACGGTATGTGCATTTTAAATGCAAAGGTTCCAGGAAACCTGACGACTTAGAAAAGAAAAAGATCGTAGTCTATGTGGGCAATGCTGTAGAGGAGGCAGCTGTTGCAATGGAGGACATTTTATAGGATTTCATTTTGAGTTATTGCTTTTATGTACCTTTCATATTAGAAAGAACTTTGTTCTGGATTTCTAATGAATGGATATTTTATTTCTTTTAATCATTTGATGGTTATGAGAAGAAATAAAGATAGTATCTATTCTGGTACATTAGCTAGCAATATATAAATGATGAATCCTGAGTCCACCATGGTGCAACGAACCGTAGTATGAAACTCGTTTTACTAATAAGAGATTTCTTTATTAAATCGATTATACTTGTGGATTCTTATGCTAAGTCATGTTTATTCAAATAAGAAGTTCAAAGGTCGAAAATTGATTTTGATCAATTAAGTTGAAGGAGTGGACCTTCCGACCTAAGAATCTAATTTGGAAGATGATGCGACTAAGCAATCCTTTATGGATATAAGATATAAGATCCGGACAAGTACTAGAATTGATTGACTCTGATGTATGCAGACCTTTGTCTACTCAGACAATAAGGTACGAGTACTTCATTTTATGATTACTCGAAAAGTGGATTAGCATACCTGATGTGCCACAAAAGCAAAGTGTTTTGACAAGTCAATGGACACAAAGCTATTGTGGGGAACCATCAAGGTATATCCATTTGTAGCCTGCGATTTAATCGCGGAGGCAAATGCCTGTCTGAGGAATGCATGGCATACTGATCAGAGATTGGGATTTGATCCCAAATGACTACACCATACACTCTTGAGTAGAATTGGTGTATCGGAAATAAGAAATGGAACTCTTATAGAAATAGTAAAAGCATGAGTTATGCGGAACTACCTATGTTCTATGGATATGTCTGGAAACAACGGCGCATTCAAATGCAGTTGTAGAATATCCTAGAAGAACAAAAGATGTGTGTTCAATAGTGCTATGAACCAGAAGGACGTTATAAGTTCTAACGCCCGGTTCTTAGAGGAAGACTATTAGATGAACCACAAGCCCAAAGAGACGTAATACTTTGAATAAGAGAAAGAGATAAGGACTGGGAACCAGCCGAACCGAGTAGCAGTACACCACTAACTGCACCTACTGTTATTACTGTTTATACACCGGAATGCCATTGTAGTGGGAGGTTGTTTGACAACCGGAGATATTCATAAGACTAGGAGAGTCTTCGAACTCTGGACCTAGTATACATGAAATCGATCCCTAGATCTACATGAAGGCCGTACTAGATCTAAACGTGCCTTCTTGGAGAGCAATAAGGATTATTGCTAAGAGGCGAGATCATTTAGAGTACAAGCTTAGTTGATCCATTTATGGATTGAAACAAAGCATTGAGTTCGTGGAACTTGCAAATTGATGAGATAGTCCATTTTATGGATTCATCAAAAGCATAGACGAATTGTGTGTATTGGAAACGTGATGGAAAACAAGGTGGTATTTCTCGGAGGTTTTATGTAGATGACACTCTTATCATTGGCAACAATGTAAAGATGTTATCAGACATAAAATGATGTTTGTCTAGATGAATCATTATGAAAGATAAAGGAAGAAGTTGGACATGTTCTTGAGATCTTGGATCTCTAGAAAGAACATTGTACTTCTCCTGGACATCTTACATAAATGATTATGGTTCGTTTTAAACATGCAAGATTCCGAGAAAGGTTCGTTACCTTTCAGAGACGGAATGCATCTGTCTAAGGATATGTGTTTTGGAACACAAAAGGAGATAGAAGCAATGAAAGCAGTTTCCTACACTTTGAGTGTGGAAAGCTTAATAAATGCATTGTTGAAAACAAGAACCTGATATCGGCTATGCGGTTAGCATAGTGGGAGGATATCAAGGTAATCCTGGAATGGAATATTCGACTGCCGTAAAAGTACTTTCGAAGTACTGTTCTAGACTATGAAGCAGACGAACATTTCCTTTGGATTACATTCTCTTAGATTTCTAATCGAATGAGGATCAGTGTAAGTCGATATCAGGCTATGTGTTTCACTATTGAAGGAGAAGGAGTTTTAACATGGAAGAGTGATAAGCACGATGCTTTTCGGACTCTGCCATGGGTAACCAAATAGCGGCCTCAGAGGCAGCGGAAAATTTGGTATAACTCCGGGATAATCTCTGGGACTTAGATGTGATTCTTAATTTGCCAAAGGCTATGTAAATAGCGGTGCAATGGCAAATGGTAAGAAATCACAAGTCCATAAGTGTAAGATAACACATAATGCAAGTACCACCTAATACGAGTCATCGTCGAGGGAGACGACGCTGTAGTCACCAAGATAACTTCAGAGCGGCAACCTAGAGTGCTCATTCACAAAGTACTTCTTGGAAGTACAACTTAAGCACGTGATGAGTATGGGAGTCGGGAGTTTGGAGGAAATGACTAGACCTTAGTACAAGTGGGAGATTGTTGGAGTTGTGTACTTAATGTCTAGATTTAAGTAACGGAAACTCACGATCCATTGCCATTAATCTATTTAATTAAATAAACAATTATTTGCGTTTAATTATTTATAATTAAATATATGCAAATCATAGTCCTGGATTTTATACGTTGTAGTTAGTATTGTGTTGCATGGGCGCACAGAAGATCATACTATCGGTTACTCGTATTTAATCAAACAGTTGCTCACGACCTAGATGGACACGGACCAATCCATCGGTATAGTCGTTGTGTGAGAGAGAAAATAATTTATCTTAATTATTTTATCACACTTGTACACTTGGTGTATTGAGCGGATCGTTGAGATTCATCGATTAGGATTGCCGGCGATAATCGATTCGAGTCTCAGTGTATTTTATTCTTAATCCCCGAAACTATTGCGGGTGTGTATATTTAATATAAATGACTTTGATTTACCAAAGGAATTAACCGATTTAATTATTGGGTTAATTACCGGTTAAGTTGGGTCACTATATTTTATATATGGCATGCCGTGAATACTTGACGGGAAAGTGTATCCCGTAAGGGTTGATAATATCCCCGAGATGAGTTCATAAGAAATTATTATGTAAACCCTGCAGGTGGATTCGTTCCGCATAATAATTAAGGTTGAATGGTACTAGTCTCGGATATAAGAGAAGAATAAATTAATTAGCAATAAATTAATTTTATTCATGGATATTTATATCTTAAATACACGGAATAAATAATACTACCGGAGAAATATTATTTGATATAATATGGTTTAATATTGGGAGTGCAATTAATTTTATATCGTGGAAATTGAATTAATTAATATTAATGGATTAATAGATTTGGGCTTGAGCTCAATTTAATCATTAATATTGGAAGCCCAATATTCCACCTCCTTAAGATCCCCTACGTAGCCTATAAAAGCACTACATGGTCTTCTCTATTCTCATAACTTGAAGAACACAATTCTAGAGAGAGAAAGTAGAGAGGGAGATCCATGGAGTTCGGAAGATCGTCGCCCACCCGACGTTCGAGCTAGTGCAAGGAATACGTGGGAAGGTCTCAAGGTCTTCATAGATCTCGTTTCTCCGTACAACGAGAACAAAGGTAAAATCGTTGAACCCCCTTCGATGATTTTAAATAATTCGTATATGCATATGAACGAAGATCCGGGGATGAACGAAACCGGGGACGGGGATCGACCTCGCGGTGGTGATCGAAGATCACCGGACCGCGGAAGGTCGGGAGATCCCCGCCGGGATCGAGAGCATCAAACCCTCGGCTGGACGCCGAGGGGTGCGATCGAGCTTGGGCTCGATCGCGGTGGCGCGAAGGAGCAGCCCCGGCTGGTCGCCGGGGCGGGCGATCGATCATGCGATCGATCGCCGGGGCAAGCCGCGGCTGGAGCCGCGGCAGTCCGCTGGGCGGACGAGGGCCCCTCCGGCGATGGCGGTGAGTCGCCGGACTCACCGCCGGGGGCTGTTCCGAACAGCCCCGGGGATGCGATCGCGCATCCCCATGCGATCGCTCAACGCGATCGCAAACCCCACATGGGGGTGCGGCTAGGGCTAGCCGCGGGCTTGCTCGCAGCGGTGCGCTCGGGCCGTGCCCCGGCTCTTGTGGTGGTTTGCGATGTTTTTCCGGCGAAGGGATTTTGATCGGGGTTATGTTTCCGCAATTCCGTTAACCCCGGGATATCGATTTCCAACAATAGGAATGCGCCGTTGTCTAAATATCCATAGAACATAGGTAGTTCCGAATAACTCATTCTTTTACCATTCCTTTAGAGTTCCATTTCTTATTTCCGATACACCATTTCTACACAAGAGTGTATGGTGTAGTGATTTGGGATCTAATCCCAATCTCTGATTATGCTATGCATTACTTAAATAGGTATTTGCCTCCGCGATCAGATCGTAGGCTTTTGATGGATATACTATGAAGGTTCTCCACAATATCTTTGTGTGCATTGACTTGTCAAAACACTTGCTTTTGTGGTACATCAAGTATTCTAATCCATGCTTCGAGTATTCATCAAATGAAGTACTCATACCTTTCTTGTCTGAGTAGACATAGGTCTGCATATATCAGTGTTATTCAATTCAAATACTTGTTCGGGTTCTATCTGTTGGAGTTTTGTACTTAATGTCTAGATTTAAGTAACGGAAACTCACGATCCATTTCCACTAATCTATTTAATTAAATAAACAATTATTTGCGTTTAATTATTTATAATTAAATATATGCAAATTATAGTCCTGGATTTTATACGTTGTAGTTAGTATGGTGTGTATGGACACACAGAAGATCATACTATCGGTTACTCGTATTTAATCGAACAGATGCTCACGACCTAGATGGACACGGACCAATCCATCGGTATAGTCGTTGTGTGAGAGAGAAAATAATCTGTCTTGATTATTTTATCACACTTGTACACTTGGTGTATTGAGCGGATCTGCTTGAGATTTATCGATTAGGATTGCCGGCGATAATCGATTCAAATCTCTGAGTATTTTATTCTTAATCCCCGATACTATTGCGGGTGTGTATATTTAATATAAGTGACTTTGATTTACCAAAGGAATTAACCGATTTAATTATTGGGTCAATTACCGGTTAAGTTGGGTCACTATATTTTATATATGGCATGCCGTGAATACTTGACGGGAAAGTTTATCCCGTAAGGGTTGATAATATCCCCGAGATGAGTTCATAAGGAATTATTATGTAAACTCTGCAGGTGGATTTGTTCCGCATATTATTAAGGTTGAATGGTACTAGTCTCGGATATAAGAGATGAATAAATTAATTAGCAATAAATTAATTTTATTCATGGATATTTATATCTTAAATACACGGAATAAATAATACTACCGGAGAAATATTATTTGATATAATATGGTTTAATATTGGGAGTGCAATTAATTTATATAGTGGAAAATAAATTAATTAATAATAGTAAGGATTAATAGAGTTGGGCTTGGGCTCAATTTAATCACTATTATTGGAAGCCCAATATTCCACCTCCTTAAGATCCCCTACGTAGCCTATAAAAGCACTACATGGTCTTCTCTATTCTCATAACTTGAATATCACAATTTTAGAGAGAGAAAGTAGAGAGGGAGATCCATGGAGTTCGGAAGATCGTCGCCCACACGACGTCCGAGCTAGTGCAAGGAATACGTGGGAAGATCTCAAGGTCGTCAAATTGAGTTCTTCGTTTTTCCGAACAACGAGATTGAGGTAAATCGTAAAACCCTATTTATGATTTTATCGTTTAATTATCGTAAAAATATCATGAACCAAGATCCGAGGAACAAACCCTAATCGGGGTGTGGAGCGATGTGGAGCAGCGACTGTTCCACACGACTGCTCCACACGTGTATTGATCGACCGATGTGGAGCACCGGCTGCTCCACACATCGATTGCTTCACACGGGATGTGGAGTGCTGTTCGCACGGTGCTGCTCCACACGGGATGTGGAGCGCTGTTCGCATGGTGCTGCTCCACACGGGATATGGAGCGCTGATTGCGGGTTGCTCCACATGGGATGTGGAGCGATTGTTCATGGATGCTCCACACGGGATGTGGAGCGGTTCCTCTATGCGTGCTGCTCCATATGGGATTGCTCCACACGTCCGCCCCAGATGTGGAGCGCTTGCTCCACGGGGTCGGTCCAGCTGTGGAGCGCGGGATTTCGATTGGAGTTGTCGTTTCGTTTTTTTGACAACCCCGGATATTCGATGTCCAAAGGATTTCGGTCGGAATTAATTAGATAATTTATTTATTTAAATTTATTAATTCCGGGATATCGATTTCCAACAATTGGTATCAGAGCGTTGGTTTTAATTCATGGTATTTTTCGATAAATTGTTCTACCTTGCAGGGTTTTCGATTATTATGGCTAGATTTAATTTTGTTACTTAATGTCATAATAATGTTCTTGATTATTAAACTCTCGATAATGTCGATATTCGTTCTTGTGTGGTGAATGCTTTTTCTTAATTTTTCCGGAAATTATTTGAGGTCGTTTTTGTAGAGAATCGATGCCGGATAGCGTAGTAATAAATTTGTAATTTATTTTACGTTGGATCGAGAACGAAACGACGACCGGAAAATTGTGACGGAGGAGACGAACGAGAGGGAGGACTCGGATCGATCATCCCCATGATCGATCCATGAAGGATCGACCTGAGAGAGAGGGGGCAGCCGCGGGAGGCTCTCGGCCACGCCTATCCACCGGTGGTGGTGGCGCGCCGGCTGGGGGCGGCGGCGGTACTCCTCCTCGGTGGTGGTCGATCGGTTGGAGGTGGTGCGGAGATCCCCACTCCGTGCTACTCCTAACCGAGATTTACTTTCCTAAATTATTCGGTTTTCCTATTTTGAGTATTCCTATTTTTGGGAATTCTCATGGAATAGGAAAAGAATAAATTTAGAATAAATTTATTTTTTGATTATTCATATTCTTGGGAGTTTTCATGGAATAGGAAAAGGAATAAATTTATAATTAATTTATTTTTCTTATTTAATTATTCCTTTATGGAATTTTTAATGGATTAAGAAAATAATTAATTTGGAAAGTTTTAAGAGTCCTAAATTAATTTTTCCTTATTTAATTATTCCTTTATGGAATTTTTAATGGATTAGGAAATGAATTAATTTGGAAGGATTAAGAGTCCTAAATTATTTTATTTCCTTATTTCATTATGGATATCTTCTAGAATATTCCAAGTGGGTCTTGGGTAGGATTCTAGTGATTTAATGGAATTGGAAAGGAAAATAAAAATAATAAAAAATATTAATAATATTTAATTTTATTTTTGATTTATTCGATTGACTTAATTTTCAAATTAAGTAACTTTTGGATTTATTAAAAATAAATAGATTTAAATATTGGAATTAATATTCCCGTCACATGGAGCATTCAAGAACGAAGACTAAAGACTAGAAGAAGCATACGGGGATGCGATAAAGCCATAATAGTCGGAAAATAGTATTCTAGTATTATTTTGATTATGTGATAATATTCTATGTGCTTTATTTCATGTATGCATGCTTATGTGTATTTAATTATGCATTAGATAGCGTATCCCTTCGTTATAAAAAGCTAAGTGGGAGAGGGATTGGAAACAATGTCATGGTCTCCATTGCTGTTCTCTTGGTGACTTTTATGACTTTCGAAGTTTATATAGATAAGCCATTGGAGGAGAATTCTTGTAATTCCTCTTACGAGAAACATTGATTAAGTTTATCAAACAATGCCTAATTTGTCTTTCCAAAACTGATTTCAAGTCGACTCATTCTCACCCCGGGGAGTGGAATGGAGCCAAAGCCACTTGGTCATGTCGAGGACACAAATTAGAGACTTTCGTGTCATTCGATGACTAGATCGATTGTCTGCTCGGCTCCCTCATTCTATGAGAGATAGGGTTGTTCGCATGGTGAATCACTGGTAAGAAACTTCGAGTTTCACTTATGATTCTCCGCGTCTTGATTTACAAGATCGAATGGATCAAGTAATTGGGTGTCAATTATAAAAGTCTCTTGGCGTAGTAAACGTCCACACCACGTGGCTTGCTATACTAACGGATTTTGGATTAATTGATGTAGACAGTTATAAGGAATTGTGAAGAATTGTGAAATTATCGTAAACGTCCACACCACGTGGCTTGCGGTGATGTAGCGGTTCCAAACGATTTACTTTAGTACTGAGTAATGGTTTACACTTAGATACGCATTATAGTATTCTTCCCCACGAAGTTACGCTATAAGTGATGTATGACCGAAGCAAATCTAATTGCTAAATCATTTGGATTGGTAAACGTCCACACCACGTGGCTTGCCATATCTGATGGGATTTTAGATGTGATTAGTGGTTTAATGATATTATTTGAGGGAGATAATATCGGAGATTAAATCGATTGTTTGTTGTTATATGTGCTCATAGATTAGGAAATGGCTTTGAACCCACTTTCTGTGATACGTAAGGATTTTTAAACTCACTTGTCCCTGAATGTATTGATTGGAATAGAGATCTAGACATTACCCAAACTGTTAAAGAGTACAAGTTTGTACTCAGTGAGCTTTGTCCTCCCGAGCCTATTAATGTCTCAACTGATGAGGAAAGGACTGATTATGATATCATGTTCGAACTCAAGTTGGTGTTTAGACATGACATAGGCAGCTAGACAAGAAGCGATGAGGATACTCATAAAGGCCAGTCATTCGAGGAAACGCTTAAACACGTTTCTGAGATGATTGACCTTTTAGACGAGTTGAGACGGAAATCGCAAGCTCTTGTAGCCAATGCCGTAGGTTTCGAACCTAAGGGTAAGATCGGGGGAAAGGAAAAGCAAGCAAAGAAACCCAGTGGTCCTAAGCTACTTGGACCACGAGATGGGACGAGAAAGCCATAAGGCAAGTGTTCTCGATACAAACAGTCTGGGTACTGGAAGTCTGATTATCCTCTCAAAGAAGGTACGAAATTTCTTTAGTCGTAAAACATAGTCAGTGGTATTATCTACCAGAACCTGGTGTGTAGATATGGAACCACTGACGGTATGTGCATTCTAAATGCAAGGGTTCCAGGAAACCCGACGACTTGGAAAAGAAAAGATCGTAGTCTATGTGGGCAATGCTGTGGAGGTAGCAGCTGTTGCAATGGAGGACATATATAGGATTTCATTTTGAAATATTGCTTTATGTACCCTATTATTTTAGAAAGAACTGTGTTCTGGATTTCTAAATTTTAATGAATGGATATTTTATTTCTTTTAATCATTTGATGGTTATAAGAAGAAATAATGATATTATCTATTCTAGTACATTAGCTATAGCAATATATAAATGATGAACCCTGAGTCCACCACGATGCAACGAACCGTTTTATATAACTCGTTTTACTAATAAGAGATTTCTTTATTAAATCATTTATACTTGTGAATTCTTATGCTGAGTCATATTTATTCAAATAAGAAGTTCAAAGGTCGAAAATTGATTGTAAGATCAATTAAGTTGAAAGAGTGGACCTTCCGACCTAAGAATCTAATTTGGAGGATAATACGACTAAGCAATCCTTTATGGATATAAGATATAAGATCCGGACAAGTATAAGAATTGATTGACTCTGATATATGCAGACCTATGTCTACTCAGACAATAAGGTACTAGTACTTCATTTGATGATTACTCGAGAAAATGGATTAGAATACCTGATGTGCCACAAAAGCAAGTGTTTTGACAAGTCAATGGACACTAAGCAATTGTGGAGAACCATCAAGATATATCCATTTGTAGCCTGCGATTTGATCGCGGAGGCAAGTACCTGTCTGAGGAATGCATGGCATACTAATCAGAGATTGGGATTTGATCCCAAATGACTACACCATACACTGTTGTGTAGAAATGGTGTGTCGTAAACAAGAAATGGAACTCTTATAAAAAAAATAGTAAAGCATGAGTTATACGGAACTACCTATGTTCTATGGATATGTCTTGGAAACAACAGCGCATTCAAATGCGGTTGTAGAATATCCTGGAAGAACAAAAGATGTGTGTTCAATAGTACTATGAACCAGAAGGACGTTATAAGTTCTAACGCCCGATTCTTAGAGGAAGACTATTAGATGAACCACAAGCCCAAAATGACGTGATACTTTTGGAATAAGAGAAAACGATAAAAAGACTAAGAACCAGCCGAACCGAGTAGCGGTACACCACTAACTGCACCTACTGTTATTACTGTTTACACACCGGAATGCCGTTGTAGTGGGAGGTTGTGTGACAACCAGAAATATTCATAAGACTAGGTGAGTCTTCGGACTCTGGACCTAGTATACATGAAATCGATCCATTGATCTACATGAAGGCAGTACTAGATCTAAATGTGCCTTCTTAGAGAACAATAAGGATTAATGTTAAGAGTCAAGATCATTTAGAGTACAAGCTTAGTTGTTCCATTTATGGATTGTAACAAAGCTAGAGTTCGTGGAACTTGCGCATTGATGAGATAGTCTATTTGATGGATTTATCAAAAGACATTGACGAATCGTGTGTATGGGAAACGTGATGGAAACAAGGTGGTGTTTCTCGGAGGTTTTATGTAGATAACATTTTATCATTGGTAACAATGTAAAGATGTTGTCAGACATAAAATGATGGTTGTCTAGTGTTGGAATTCGATATCCCGGGCTATTAAAATTGCGGAAACAATAACCCGATCAAAAACCATTCGCCGGAAATCACATGAACACCGACTCATCCGCCGGAGTCCGGCCTTTGGAGACCACGCGCCCGAAGACGCGTAGCCCGCCCCCAGCCGAAGCCCCGCGAGCCGGGGTTCGTGTGATCGAACATCGCGTTCGATGGGGCTGCATCCGGCAGCCCCCGGCAACAGGTCCGGCGACCTGCTGCCCGCCTTGGAGGAGCCCCCACCATCGAGGTGGGGAGGTGACGGCACCAGCCCGCCACCGCCGGCGATCGCGCCCCATGGCAGCGATCGCCCCCTCGGCCGAAGCCGAGGGCTCCTCATGCTCGCCGAACCCTAGGCGGGCGATCCCCACGCGGTCCGGTGGCTTCGCCACCACCGCGTGGTCGTTCGTCTAATCCGAGTTCGATCCTTCGGATCTTGCGTTCTACGGTATTTTCAATAAATCAAAACCGAAATAATATCGAGGGGGATTAGATATTATACCTTCGATTCGTTGTTCGGAGAAACGAAATCAAACACCTTTGAATCTTCCCACGTATTCCTTGCACTCCGTTCGAACGTCGGGTGGGCGACGATCTATCGAACTCCTATGGATCTCCTTCAACTCTCTAGAACTATCAAATAATGATATTCTTGTCTTATGATTTATGAAGGCCATGTAGTGCTTTTATAGGCTACGTAGGGGATCTAAAGGAGGTGGAATATTGGGCTTCTAATATTGAAGATTAAATTGAGCCCAATGCTCAAGTCCATTAATCCTTATCAATATTAATTTTATTTATTTTCCACTATATAAATAAAATTGCACTCCCAATATTTACCCATATTATATCGAATAATATTTCTCCGGTAGTATTATTTATTCCATGTATTTAAGATTTAAATATCCATGAATAAAATTTATTTATTTCTTAATAAATTTATTCATCTCTTTTATCCGAGAATAGTACCACTCAACCTTATTTATTATGCGGGAACAAATCCACTCGCGAGGTTTACATAATAAATCCTTATGAGCTCATCTCGGGGATATTATCAACCCTTACGGGATACACTGTCCCGTCAAGAATTCACGGCATGCCATATATAAAATATAGTGACCCAACTTAACCGGTAATTGACCCAATAATTAAACCGGTCAATTCCTTTGGAAAATCAAAGTCACTTATACTAAATATACACACCCGCAATTGTATCGGGGATTAAGAATAAAATACTCTGAGATTTAAATTGATTATCCAAGGCAATCCTAATCAATAAATCTCAAGCGATCCGCCCAATACACCAAGTGTACAAGTGTGATAAAATAATCAAGATAAATTATTTTCTCTCTCACACAACGACTATACCGATGGATTGGTCCGTGTCCATCTAGGTCGTGAGCAACTGTTTGATTAAATACGAGTAACCGATAGTATGATCTTCTGTGTGCCCATGCAACACCATACTAACTACAACGTATAAAATCCAGGACTATTATTTGCATATATTAATTAACAATAATTAAAAGCAAATGAATGTTTGTATTTAATAGGTAAATGAAAGTGTACAAGGAGTTCAGAATACTCAAATCTAGACATTAAGTATACTACTCCAACAATCTCCCACTTATACTAAGGTCTAGTCTTATCTTCCAAACTTCGGACTCCCAAACCCTCCAAGTGCTTGAAATATACTTCCTTAGGAAGTATCTTGGTAAAAGGGTCCGCTAGGTTGTCCTCCGAAGCTATCTTGGTGACTACCGCATCGCCCCTCTTGACGATGTCTCGAATCAGGTGGTACTTGCGCTCTATGTGTTTCGTAGCACTATGGGACCGTGGTTCCTTACTGTTTGCCACTGCACCGCTATTATCACAATAAATTGTCATAGCCTTGGGCAAACTCGGAATCACATCTAAGTCCTGGAGGAAATTAAGGAACCAAACTGACTCTTTCGCTGCCTCTGAGGCTGCAACATATTCAGCTTCCATGGTAGAGTCCGAAATGCACTTTTGCTTAACACTCTTCCATGATACGGCTCCACCTCCCAAAGTGTACACATAGCCTGATGTCGACTTACGCCGGTCCTTATCAGCTTGGAAATCCGAATCTGTGTAACCCAAAGGAATCAGATTGTCTGCCCCGTAACTTAGAACATAATCCTTAGTATTTCGCAAATACTTGAAAATGCTCTTTACGGCAGTCCAATGAGCCTTTCCAGGATTACTCTGATATCTCGCTACTATGCCAACCGCATAACAGATATCAGGCCTCGTGCATAACATTGCATACATTAAGCTTCCCACAGCCGAAGCGTAGGGAACTGCTTTCATTTCATCTTTCTCCTTCTGTGTCCGAGGACACATCTCCTTAGAAAGATAAGTTCCTTTACTGAAGGGCAGTTCACCCTTCTTGGAATCTTGCATGTTAAAACGAGCCAGAATCGTGTCTATGTAAGATTGCTGGGATAGGTACAATGTTCTACTCCGGCGATCCCTTATAACCTTGATCCCTAGAACATGCCCGACTTCTCCCAAATCTTTCATATCGAATTGTTTAGACAACCATCCCTTTATGTCTGATAACATTTTTACACTGTTGCCAATGAGAAGAATGTCGTCTACATAAAGCACGAGGAACACCACCTTCTTTCCATCACGTTTCCAATACACACACGATTCGTCCATGCTTTGAATGAATCCAAAAGATTGGACTACTTCATCAAACCGCAGGTTCCACGATCTCGAGGCTTGTTTCAATCCATAAATGGATCGATTAAGCTTGCACACTAGATGATCTCGCCCCTTAGCAATGAATCCTTCTGGTTGTTTCATATAAATCGTCTCGTCAAGACTTCCATTTAGGAAAGCTGTCTTGACATCCATTTGCCACACCTCATAATCCATATGAGCTGCTATGGATAAGAGAATCCGGATCGACTTTATCTTGGCTACCGGCGAAAAGGTCTCCTCATAATCGATTCCTTCTTTCTGAGTATAGCCTTTCGCAACAAGCCGAGCTTTAAAGGTTTCAACCTTTCCGTCAGATCCTCTCTTCCTCTTGTAGACCCATTTACACCCAATTGGCTTTACGCCGCTTGGTGGTTCTACAAGATCCCAGACTTTATTAGAATCCATAGATTCTATTTCGGATTTCATTGCTTTCTTCCAAGAAGGCGCATCTATATCTTGTACCGCCTCATCATAGGTCCAGGGATCGATTTCATGAACTCCAGGTCCAGAGTCCGAAGACTCACCCAGTCTATCTGGTTGTTTAACAACCCTCCCACTACGACGGCGTTCCGGTGTATTAACAGTGACAGTATTAGGTGCAGGTTCTAGTGGTGTATCTACACTCGGTTCGGCTGTATCTAAGTCTTCCTTGTCTCCTCTCAACTCATCGAGTATTATGTCACTCTTGGGCTTGTGGTCCATGATATAGTCTTCCTCTAAGAACCGAGCGTTAGTACTTGTAACGATCTTCTGGTCCGTAGGATTATAGAACATGCCACCTTTAGTTCCTTTCGGGTATCCTACAAACAGCCGTAATTCTGATCTAGGTTCTAACTTATCAGCACCTTATCGCAACACATGTGCCGGACAACCCCAGATCCGAATGTGTCCCAAGTTAGGCTTACGCCCACTCCACAATTCCATGGGTGTAGTTGGTACTGTTTTGGTCGGAACCCTATTTAGAATGTACGCCGCTGTTTCCAAGGCAAGTCCCCAGAACATAACAGGTAAATCCGAGTAACTCATCATTGATCGCACCATCTCCATAAGAGTCCTATTCCTTCTTTCTGACACACCATTCTGCTGAGGAGTATATGGTGAGGTCAGTTGGGATTCAATCTCATTCTCTGCCAAGTATGCCTTGAATTCTCCAGACAGGTACTCGCCTCCGCGATCAGATCGCAGGCATTTTATGGATTTACCACGAAGGTTCTCCACAAGAGCCTTGAATTCTTTGAACTTGTCAAAAGAATCACTCTTGTGGCGCATCAGGTATACATATCCATACCTTGAGTAATCATCAGTAAAGGTGATGAAATACTCGTACCCTCCCCTTGCCTGAGTAGACATAGGTCCGCATACATCAGAGTGAATCAAATCCAATACTTGTTCAGCTCTCCATCCTTTACCAGAAAAAGGACGCTTGGTCATTTTACCCTCTAAACAGGATTCGCAGGTTGGAAGGTCCTCTCCTTCAACATTGCTGATTAGACCATCAGCTTTCAACCTTTGAAGCCTATTTGAGTTTATATGACCTAGCCTTAGATGCCACAAGTATAATTGATTCATCCTAGAAGGTTCCTTTCTCTTATTGGTGTTCGTAGATGTGTTATTACTCTCGGTTAGTTGCATCGTGTTAGACTCAGGATTTAGTACATACAAATCGTCCACCAATGTACCAGAACAGATAATCTCACTGTTTCTTCTTATGATCACGGAGTGGTCAAAAGAAACAGAATATCCATTCATAATTAGTTTAGAAACCGAAATCAAATTCTTTCTAAAGTTGGGTACATAAAGACAATTATATAAAACTAAAACCCTATCACTACTAAAGCGTAAGTGAACGTCTCCCACTGCAACAGCCGCCACCCTCGCGGCATTGCCCATGTAGACCACGATCTCTCCCTCTCTAAGTCTCCGGGTTTCCTGGAACCCCTGCAATGAATTGCAGACATGATCAGTGGCCCCCGTATCTACACACCAGGTGCTGGTAGATAACACCACTGATAATGTTTCGGTGACTAAGGAAAATTTCGTACCTTTGATGAGAGGACAATCAGACCTCCAGTGCCCAAACTGTTTGCATCGAAAGCATCTGCGTAACCGCTTGCTTTCCCCAATCCGTGGTTTTAAACCACTGGGTCTCTTTGCACGCTTTTCTTTTAGCCTAGTCACAAGAGCTCGTGTTTCTCTTAACTTACGCACAAAAATCGCCTTCGCCGAGCCGTTTTTAAGGGACTCTTTGAGGAACGATTCCGTGGGTATGTTAAACACCTCTTGCCTAGCTTCCACACCATGTCTCAACGTAGTTGGAACAACAGTGGATTCAGAAAGCTTGACAGTTTGAACAATGTCTAGATTTCTTTTCCAATCAGTACTATATGGAACCAGTGAGTTTTCATCCTTAAGTATATCACAAAGTGGGGTCACAGTCATTCTTAACCTATGAGCACATAAAACAAACAAACAATTTAATATCCGATATTATCTCCCTTAAATAATATCATTAAATCACTAATCGCCTCCAAAATCCCATCAGGTAAGGCAAGCCACGTGGTGTGGACGTTTACCCACCCAAATGACTTAGCAATTAGATTTTTTTTGGTCATACATCACTTATAGCGGAACCTCGTGGGGAGGAATACTATAAGGCGTATCTAAGTGTAAACCATTACTCAGCACCAAAGCAAATCGCTTGGAATTGCTACATTACCGCAAGCCACGTGGTGTGGACGTTTACGATAACTTTACAACTCTTCACAATTACTTACAACTGTCTACATCAATTAATCCAAAATCCGTCGGCATAGCAAGCCACGTGGTGTGGACGTTTACTACACCAAGAGATTTTTATAATTGACTCCCAATTACTTGATCCATTCAATCTTGTAAATCAAGACGCGGAGAATCATAAGTGAAACTCGAAGTTTCTAACCAGTGATTCACCATGCGAACAACCCTATCTCTCATAAATGAGGGAGTCGAGCAGACAATCGATCCATCTATCAAAGAATGGTACGACTGCCTCTAATTTGTGTCCTCGACATGACCAAGTGGCTCTGGCTCCATTCCACTCCCCGGGGTGAGAATGAGTCGACTTGAAATCAGCTTTGGAAAGACAAATTAGGCATTGTTTGATAAACTTGATCAATGTTTCTCGTAAGAGGAATTACAAGAACTCTCCTCCAATAACTTGTCTATATAAACTTCAAAAGTTTATAAAAGTCACCAAGAGAGCAGCAATGGAGACCATGGGTATGTTTCCATACCCTCTCCCACTTAGCTTTTTACAACAAAGGGATACGCTATCTAGTGCATAAAAGTAAACACATATAGCATGCATACATGTAATAAAGCACATAGTATTATCACATAGTCAAAATAATACTAGAATATTATTTTCCGACTATTATGGCTTTACTCCATCTCCGTACGCATCTTCTAGTCTTCAGTCTTCGTTCTTGAATGCTCCATGTGACGAGAATATTAATTTCCAATATTTAAATCTATTTATTTTTAATAAATCCAAAAGATACTTAATTAATAATAATTAAGTCAATCGAATAAATCAAAAATAAAATTAAATATTATTAATATTTTTATTTATTTTATTTTCCCTTTCTACTTCATTAAATCTCTAAAATAATCTATCCAAGACCCACTTGGAATATTCTAGATGATTTCCATAATGAAATAAGGAAATAAAATAACTTGGGACTCTTCTACATTCCAAGATTAATTAATTTCCATTACTATGAAAATTCCCATAAAATAGGAATAATCAATTAGGAAATAAATCAATCCTAAATTAACTTTTATTCCTTTTCAATTCTATTAAATCTCTAGGATCCTATTCCAAGTAGAACTCGGAATACTCTAGAAGACTTCCATAATAGAATAAGGAAATAAAATTAATTCCAATTAATTCTTTTCCTAATCCATGAGAATTCCCAAAAATAGGAATACTCAAATAGGAAAAATCCGAACTAATTAGGAAAGTAAATTTCCGGACCGGGATAGCACGGGTTGGGGATCCCCGCGCCACCCTCGACCCACGCCTAGGAGGTGGCCGGCCACCATCGCCGGCGGCTCCTCCATGCAAGGTCGATCGATCCTCATGGGATCGACCATGGGGATGGTCGATCCTTGTCCCGTTCACCCTCTCGATCATCTCCTTCGTCACACGTCTTCTCCGGCGGTCGTTTCGGCATCGATCCAACGCAAAATAAATTACAAATTTAATTTTACACTATCCGGTATCGATTCTATACAATGAAATCGACCCTATACAATTTCCGGAAAAAAATAGAACGTAATAATAAATCCTAAATTCGGTCAACCCCCGAATTTTTACTATTACAAGCATTCACCACCAAAAACGAATCTCGACATGTCCGAGAGTTTAATCAAACCAACAATCACATGACAAAATAATTAAACGAATAATAAATTAAGCCATAATAGTCGGAACCCTGCAAGGTAGAACAATTTTATCGAAAATA
Organism: Euphrasia confusa; assembly: GCA_954870475.1. Lineage (NCBI taxonomy): Eukaryota > Viridiplantae > Streptophyta > Magnoliopsida > Lamiales > Orobanchaceae > Euphrasia > Euphrasia confusa. The sequence goes on along the minus strand of OX940963.1, from coordinate 12,965,609 downwards.
CCGCGAACGTAAACCACGCTCTGATACCAATTGTTGGAATTCGATATCCCGGGCTATTAAAATTGCGGAAACAATAACCCGATCAAAAACCATTCTCCGGAAATCACATGAACACCGACTCATCCGCCGGAGTCCGGCCTTTGGAGACCACGCGCCCGAAGACGCGTAGCCCGCCCCCAGCCGAACCCCCGCGAGCCGGGGTTCGTGTGATCGAACATCGCGTTCGATGGGGCTGCATCCGGCAGCCCCCGGCAACAGGTCCGGAGACCTGCTGCCCGCCGTGGAGGAGCCCCCACCATCGAGGTGGGGAGGTGACGGCACAAGCCCGCCACCGCCGGCGATCGCGCCCCATGGCAGCGATCGCCCCCTCGGCCGAAGCCGAGGGCTCCTCATGCTCGCCGAACCCTAGGCGGGCGATCCCCACGCGGTCCGGTGGCTTCGCCACCACCGCGTGGTCGTTCGTCTAATCCGGGTTCGATCCTTCGGATCTTGCGTTCTACGGTATTTTCAATAAATCAAAACCGAAATAATATCGAGGGGGATTAGATATTATACCTTCGATTCGTTGTTCGGAGAAACGAAATCAAACACCTTTGAAACTTCCCACGTATTCCTTGCACTCCGTTCGAACGTCGGGTGGGCGACGATCTATCGAACTCCTATGGATCTCCTTCAACTCTCTAGAACTATCAAATAATGATATTCTTGTCTTATGATTTATGAAGGTCATGTAGTGCTTTTATAGGCTACGTAGGGGATCTAAAGGAGGTGGAATATTGGGCTTCTAATATTGAAGATTAAATTGAGCCCAATGCTCAAGTCCATTAATCCTTATCAATATTAATTTTATTTATTTTCCACTATATAAATAAAATTGCACTCTCAATATTTACTCATATTATATCGAATAATATTTCTCCGGTAGTATTATTTATTCCGTGTATTTAAGATTTAAATATCCATGAATAAAATTTATTTATTGCTTAATAAATTTATTCATCTCTTTTATCCGAGAATAGTACCACTCAACCTTATTTATTATGCGGGAACAAATCCACTCGCGAGGTTTACATAATAAATCCTTATGAGCTCATCACGGGGATATTATCAACCCTTACGGGATACACTGTCCCGTCAAGAATTCACGGCATGCCATATATAAAATATAGTGACCCAACTTAACCGGTAATTAACCCAATAATTAAACCGGTCAATTCCTTTGGAAAATCAAAGTCACTTATACTAAATATACACACCCGCAATTGTATCGGGGATTAAGAATAAAATACTCTGAGATTTAAATTGATTATCCAAGGCAATCCTAATCAATAAATCTCAAGCGATCCGCCCAATACACCAAGTGTACAAGTGTGATAAAATAATCAAGATAAATTATTTTCTCTCTCACACAACGACTATACCGATGGATTGGACCGTGTCCATCTAGGTCGTGAGCAACTGTTTGATTAAATACGAGTAACCGATAGTATGATCTTCTGTGTGCCCATGCAACACCATACTAACTACAACGTATAAAATCCAGGACTATTATTTGCATATATTAATTAACAATAATTAAAAGCAAATGAATGTTTGTATTTAATAGGTAAATGAAAGTGTACAAGGAGTTCAGAATACTCAAATCTAGACATTAAGTATACTACTCCAACATCTAGAAAAATCGATATATGAGATAAAGAAGAAGTTAGAGCATGTTCTTAAGATCTAGGATCTCAAGAAAAGAACATTGTACTTCTCTAGATATCTTGTACGATTATGGTTCATTTTTAACATGCATAGTTCCGAGAAAGATTCGCTACCTTTCAAACACGGAATGCATCTATCTAAAGGTATGTGTTTTGGAACACATAAAGGTGATAGAAGCAGTGAAAGCAGTTTCCTACACTTGGAGTGTGGAAAGCTTGATAAATGCAATGTTGAAAAACGAGAACCTGATATCGGCTATGCGGTTAGCATAGTGGGAGGATATCAAGGTAATCCTGGAAAGGAATATTTGACTGCTGTAAAAGTACTTTTGAAGTACTGTTCTAGACTACGAAGCAGACGAGCATTTCCTTTGGATTACATTCTCTTAGATTTCTAATCGAATGAGGACCGGTGTAAGTCGATATCAGGCTATGTGTTTCACTATTTAAGGAGAAGGAGTTTTAACATGGAAGAGTGATAAGCACGATGCTTTTCGGACTCTGCCATAGGTAACCAAATAGCGGCCTCAGAGGCAGCGGAAGTTTTAGTATAACTCCGGGATAATCTCTGGGACTTAGAGGTGATTCTTAATTTGCCAAAAGGCTGTGTATAGCGGTGCGATGGCAAATGGTAAGAAATCACAAGCCCATAAGTGTAAGATAACACATAGAGCAAGTACCACCTGATACGAATCATCGTCGAGGGAGACGACGCTGTAGTCACCAAGATAACTTCAGAGCGGCAACCTAGAGTGCTCATTCACATAGTACTTCTTGGAAGTACAACTTAAGCACGTGATGAGTATGGGAGTCGGGAGTTTGGAAGAAATGACTAGACCTTAGTACAAGTGGGAGATTGTTGGAGTTGTGTACTTAATGTCTAGATTTAAGTAACGGAAACTCACGATCCATTGCCACTAATCTATTTAATTAAATAAACAATTATTTGCGTTTAATTATTTATAATTAAATATATGCAAATTATAGTCCTGGATTTTATGCGTTGTAGTTAGTATGGTGTGTATGGACACACAGAAGATCATACTATCGGTTACTCGTATTTAATCGAACAGATGCTCACGACCTAGATGGACACGGACCAATCCATCGGTATAGTCATTGTGTGAGAGAGAAAATAATTTGTCTTGATTATTTTATCACACTTGTACACTTGGTGTATTGAGCGGATCTGCTTGAGATTTGTCGATTAGGATTGCCGGCGATAATCGATTCAAATCTCTGAGTATTTTATTCTTAATCCCCGATACTATTGCGGGTGTGTATATTTAATATAAGTGACTTTGATTTACCAAAGGAATTAACCGATTTAATTATTGGGTCAATTACCGGTTAAGTTGGGTCACTATATTTTATATATGGCATGCCGTGAATACTTGACGGGAAAGTTTATCCCGTAAGGGTTGATAATATCCCCGAGATGAGTTCATAAGGAATTATTATGTAAACTCTGCAGGTGGATTTGTTCCGCATATTATTAAGGTTGAATGGTACTAGTCTCGGATATAAGAGATGAATAAATTAATTAGCAATAAATTAATTTTATTCATGGATATTTATATCTTAAATACACGGAATAAATAATACTACCGGAGAAATATTATTTGATATAATATGGTTTAATATTGGGAGTGCAATTAATTTATATAGTGGAAAATAAATTAATTAATAATAGTAAGGATTAATAGATTTGGGCTTGGGCTCAATTTAATCACTATTATTGGAAGCCCAATATTCCACCTCCTTAAGATCCCCTACGTAGCCTATAAAAGCACTACATGGTCTTCTCTATTCTCATAACTTGAAGATCACAATTTTAGAGAGAGAAAGTAGAGAGGGAGATCCATGGAGTTCGGTAGATCGTCGCCCACACGACGTCCGAGCTAGTGCAAGGAATACGTGGGAAGATCTCAAGGTCGTCAAATTGAGTTCTTCGTTTTTCCGAACAACGACATTGAGGTAAATCGTAAAACCCTATTTATGATTTTATCGTTTAATTATCGTAAAAATATCATGAACCAAGATCCGAGGAACAAACCCTAATCGGGGTGTGGAGCGATGTGGAGCAGTGACTGCTCCACATGACTGCTCCACACGTGTATTAATCGACCGATGTGGAGCACCGGCTGCTCCACACATCGATTGCTTCACACGGGATGTGGAGCGCTGTTCGCACGGTGCTGCTCCACACGGGATATGGAGTGCTGATTGCGGGTTGCTCCACATGGGATGTGGAGCGATTGTTCATGGATGGTCCACACGGGATGTGGAGCGGTTACTCTATGCGTGCTGCTCCACATGGGATGTGGAGCACTGCTCCATATGGGATTGCTCCACACGCCTGCCCCAGATGTGGAGCGCTTGCTCCACGGGGTCGGTCCAGCTGTGGAGCGCGGGATTTCGATTGGAGTTGTCGTTCCGTTTTTTTGACAACCCCGGATATTCGATGTCCAAAGGATTTCGGTCGGAATTAATTAGATAATTTATTTATTTAAATTTATTAATTCCGGGATATCGATTTCCAACACTATATCCTTTATCCAGAAAGAATTGCTCAGTTGTATTATCTTCCAAATTTAATTCTTAGGTCGGAAGGTCCATTGATCAAATCAATTTTCAACCTTTGAATTTTATTTGAATAAATACTACTTAGCATGAAATCCACAAGTATAATGATTCAATAAGGAAATATCTCTAATAGGTAAAACGAGTTATATACTACGGTTTGTTGCATCGTGGAAGACTTAGGATTCATCATTCATATATTGCTAACTAATGTACCAGAATAGATAATATCATAATTTCTTCTCAATAACCATCAAATGATTAAAATAAATAAAATATCCATTCATTAATATTAAAAAACCATAACAAGGTTCTTTCTAAAATAAAGGGTACATAAAGCAATAACTTGAAATGAAATCCTATAACTACTAAAAGCAGATAAAATGTCTTCCACTGCAACAGCTGCCTCCTCCACAGCTTTGCCCATGTAGACTCGAACTCTTCTTCTCTAAGCCGCCGGGTTTTCTGGAACCCCTGCATTAAAATGCACATACCGTCAGTGGTTCCATATGTTGGAAATCGATATCCCGGGTCATTAAAAATTGCGGAAAATAATAACCCGACCGAAATCCTCGATCGCCGGAGATCCGACCGCGAACCACCGTACGAGCCGAGGCTCGACCGAGCACCGTACGGGCGAACCCGCACGCCCAGCCGAGCCCCCGCACGGGGCTCGCGATCATCTCACGATGATCGCTGGGATCGCTCGTAGCGATCCCCGGGCTGCTCGCAGCAGCCCCGCAGCGGGTACACGGACCCGCTGCCCCAGCGCACGGGATCACCCCGTGCGAGCCGCTACGGGCGAACCCGTAGCTTGCACGGGGTCGCTGCGAGTCGCCCCGCAGCTGACCCGCGATCGATCCGAGGATCGATCGCACCCCTCGGCTCTAGCCGAGGGTTTCCCGTAGCCGCGCCCCCCGGCGATCAAACCCTAGGGTTTCGACCGCCCCTCTCGATCTTCGTCGGGGATCTCGAATCCCCGTCCCCGAAGTTCGACGTTTTCCCGGATCGTGCGTTCATGTATATATTACAATTAAATATCACATAAAAACACACAAGGGTTTTATGATATTACCTTTGATTCGTTGTCCGGAGAAACGAAATCAATTGAAGACCTTACGACCTTCCCACGTATTCCTTGCACTAGCTTGAACGTCGGGTGGGCGACGATCCTCCAAGCTTATGGATCTCCTTCTCTCTACTTTCTCTCTCTAGAAGAATTATGATCTTCAAGTTCTGAGAATAGAGAAGACCATGTAGTGCTTTTATAGGCTACGTAGGGGATCTAAAGGAGGTGGAATATTGGGCTTCTAATATTAATGATTAAATTGAGCTCAAGCCCAAATCTATTAATCTCATTAATATTAATTAATTTATTTTCCACTATATAAATTAATTGCACTCCCAATATTAAACCATATTATATCAAATAATATTTCTCCGGTAGTATTATTTATTCCGTGTATTTAAGATTTAAATATCCATGAATAAAATTAATTTATTGCTAATTAATTTATTCATCTCTTATATCCGAGACTAGTATCATTCAACCTTAATTATTATGCGGAACAAATCCACTCATGAGGTTTACATAATAATTCCTTATGAACTCATCTCGGGGATATTATCAACCCTTCCGGGATACACTTTCCCGTCAAGTATTCACGGCATGTCGTATATAAAATATAGTGACCTAACTTAACCGGTAATTCACCCAATAATTAAATCGGTTAATTCCTTTGCTAAATCAAAGTCACTTATATTAAATATACACACCCGCAATAGTATCGGGGATTGAGAATAAAATACTCTGAGACTTGAATCAATTATCAACGGCAATCCTAATTGATAAGTCTCAAGCGATCCTCCCAATACACCAAGTGTACAAGTGTGATAAAATAATTAAGACAAATTATTTTCTCTCTCACACAACGACTATACCGATGGATTGGTCCGTGTCCATCTAGGTCGTGAGCAACTGTTTGATTAAATACGAGTAACCGATAGTATGATCTTCTGTGTGGGCCCGCACACCATACTAACTACAACGTATAGAATCCAGGACTATATTTTGCATATATTTAATTATCGATAATTAAATGCAAACGATTGTTTATTAATTAAATAGATTAAATGCTATGATCGGGAGTTACCGTTACTTAAATCTAGACATTAAGTACACAACTCCAACAATCTCCCACTTGTACTAAGGTCTAGTCATTTCCTCCAAACTCCCGACTCCCATACTCATCACGTGCTTTAAGTTGTACTTCCAAGAAGTACCATGTGAATGAGCACTCTAGGTTGCCGCTCTGAAGTTTTCTTGGTGACTACAGCGTCGTCTCCCTCGACGATGACTCGTATCAGGTGGTACTTTCTCTATGTGTTATCATCACCTTTTGACTTATAACTTCTTCCAGTTTACCGTGCACCGCTATTCAATAGCCTTTGGTAAACTAAGAGTCATATCCAAGTCCAGAGGTTATCCCGGAACCTAACCAAAACTTCCGCTGCCTCTGAGGCTGCTATTCGGTTATGAGAGAGTCTGAGAAGCGTCCTGCTTATCACTCTTCCATTTCTTGGTTCCACCTCTTTCTAAAAGTGAGCACATAGCCTGATATCGACTTTCACTGGTCCTTCTCTGATTTGGGATCTGAGAATATGTAATCAAAGGAGATTTCGTCTCGCTTAGTAATCTAGTACTTTTAAGTACTTTTACAGCATTCGAACATCTCTTGTCCAGATTACTTTAATATCCTCCCACTACGCTAACCGCATAGTTGATATCAGGTTCTCGTTTTACAACATTGCATTCATAAAGCTTTCCACACTTGAAGTGTAGGAAACTGCTTTGTCTGCATCTATCTCCTTCATGTGTTCGAAACACATACCCTTTAGATAGATGTATATTCTGTATCTGAAAGGCAATAACCTTTCTCAGAATTATGCATGTTTAAAACAAACCATAATCGTATAACATATCTAGGAGAAGTACAATGTTCTTATCCTTAGATCGAAAGACCTCAAGAACATGTTCCAACTTCTACTCAATCTTATATCCCGATTCATTTAGACAACCATCATTTTATGTCTGACGAAACTTTTACATTGTTGCCAATGATAAAATGCTATCTACATAAAAAAATTCCGAGAAACACCACCTTGTTTCCATTACGTTTTCCAATACACTTTTCGTCTTCTTCTTTTGATGAATCCATTAGATGGACTATCTCATAAATTCGCAAGTTCCACGATTTACAGCCATGTATCAATTCCATAAATGGATTGACTTGTACTCTAAATGATCTTGCCTCTTAACAATAAACTTTTATTGTTTTCTAAGCAGGCACATTTAGATCCAGTACTTTCCTTGTGCAGAGCTAGGGATCGATTTCATCTTTACTAGATCCAGAGTTGGAAACTCTTCTAGTCTTATGAACATCTCTGGTCGTCAAACAACCTCCCACTGCATTGGCATTCCGGTGTATAAACATTAATAACAGTAGGTGCAGTTAGTGGTGTACTTCTACTCGGTTTGGCTGGTTCTAAGTCTTTGTCCTTTTCTCATTCCAAAGTATTACGTCAGTTAGGGCATTGTTGTTCATCTAATAGTCTTCCCCTAAGAACCGGGCGTTAGAGCTTATAACGTCCTTCTGGTTCATAGTACTATAGAACACAATATTTTGTTCATCTAGGATATCCTACAACCACTTTGAAGTGGCGTTGTCTCCAGAAATATCCATAGAACATAGGTAGTTCCGAACAACTTGTTATTTTACTATTAGAATCCTATTTCTTATTATTGACATACCATTTCTACACGTAAGTGTATGGTGTAGTCATTTGAGACTTAATCTCAATCTTTGATTATGCTATGTGTTATTAGATAGGTGGTAGCCTCTGCGACTAAGTCGCAGGCTTCCAATGGATATACTTTGAAGGTTCCCCATAATTGCTTTGTGACTAAAACACTTCGCGTTTATGGCACATCAAGCATTCTAATCCATCTTTGAGTATTCTTAAAAGAACTACTCGCTCCTTACACATATGTCTGCATACACCATTGATCATTCTCAATACTTGTCCGAATTCTGCCCTTTTACCGAAAGGTATGCTTAGTTGTATTATCTTCCAAATTTGATTCTTAGGTCGGAAGGTCCATTCCTTCAACTATAATTGATCAAATCAATTTCGACCTTTTGAATCTCATTTGAATAAATACTACTAAGTTTAAGAATTCACAAGTATAATGATTTAACAAGAAATATATATCTAATATGTAAAACAAGTTATAGAACGGTTTGTTGCATCGTGGTAGACTAAAGATTCATCATTCACATTATTGCTATCTAATGTACCAGAATAGATAATGCCATTATTTCTTAAAATCATCAACATGATTAAAGAAATAAAATATCCATTCATAAATAATAGAAATCCAGAACAAAAGTTCTTCCTAAAATTAAAGGGGTACATAAAGCAATAAACTCAAATGAAATCCTAATTAATTACTCATAGTTAAAGCCTCTATCGCAACAGCTGCCTCCTCCGCAGCATTTCCCTTGACCATTCCTCCATTTCCAAGTCTTTGGGTTTCCTGGTGCCCCTGCATTTTTAAATGCATACATACCGTCAGTGCTTCCATATCTACCAACCAGGCTTCTGGTAGATAACACTGCTGACTATGTTTTTAAAGACTAAGGAGAGAATCTTATACCTTCTTGAGGAGAAAATACAGACTTCCAGTCCCCAGAATGTTTTCTTTGAGAATGACTGCCCAAAGGCTTTCTCACCCTATTGCGTGGTCCAAGTGCTTTAGGACTATAGGGCTCCTTTGTCTGCTTCTCCATCCCTTGGTCTATGCCCTTAGGTTCAAAACCTTTGGCTTTGGCCATAAGAGCTTGCGATTGTCTCAACTCATCCAAAAGGTCCAACATCTCGAAAACGTGTTCAAGCGTTTCCTCGAAGCGACTGACCTTTATGAGTATCCTCATCGCCTCTTTTCTAACCTTCTCGTTGTCTCTAAATATTAGCTTGAGTTTCAGCATGATATCATGATTAGTGGTTAATGCAAAAGCATTATTCCACTTCTTAAAATCAGCTTTTTCCTCAACAGTTGAGACACGTGTAGGTTCAGGAGGACAAAGTTCACTGAGTACTAACTTGTACTCAGCAACAGTCTGGGTAATGTCTAATTCTTTATTCCATCCAACACAGTATGGAACCAGTGCGTTGAATTCCTTGAGTATCACAGAAAGTGGATTCATAGCTATTCTCTAAACCTATAAGCACATTTAAACAAACAATCAATTTAATATCCGATATTATCTCCCTCAAATAATATCATTAAATTACTAATCACATCTAAAATCCCATCAGGTAAGGTAAGCCACGTGGTGTGGACGTTTACCCACCCAAATGATTTAGCAATTATATTTTCTTTGGTCATACATCACTTATAGCGTAACCTCGTGGGGAGGAATACTATCATGCGTATCTAAGTGTAAACCATTACTCAGTACTAAAGTAAATCGTTTGGAATTGCTACATCACCGCAAGCCACGTGGTGTGGACGTTTACGATAACTTCACAACTCTTCACAATTACTTATAACTGTCTACATCAATTAATCCAAAATCCGTTAGCATAGCAAGCCACGTGGTGTGGACGTTTACTACACCAAGAGACTTTTATAATTGACTCCCAATTACAAGATCCATTCGATTTTCGTAAATCAAGACGCGGAGAATCATAAGTGAAACTCGAAGTTTCTAACAAGTGATTCACCATGCGAACAACCCTATCTCTCATTAGATGAGGGAGCCGAGCAGACAATCGATCCACCTTCAAAAGGATGATACGAATGTCTTTAATTTGTGTCATCCACATGACCAAGTGGCTTTGGCTCCATTCCACTCCCCGGGGTGAGAATGAGTCGACTTGAAGTCAGTTTCAGAAAGACAAATTAGGCATTGTTTGATAGACTTAATCAATGTTTCTTGTAAAAGGAATTACAAGAATTCTCCTCCAATGACATGTCTATATGAACTTCGAAAGCTCATAAATGTCACCAAGAGAACAGTAATGGAGACCATGGGAATGTTTCCATCCCCTCTCCCACTTAGCTTTTTATAACAAAGGGATACGCTATCTAGTGCATAAAGTAAACACATATAGCATGCATACAAGTAATAAAGCACATAGTATCACATAGTCAAAATAACACTAGAAAATTATTTTCCGACTATCATGGCTTTATTCCATCTCCGTACGCATCTTCTAGTCTTCAGTCTTCGTTCTTGAATGCTCCATGTGACGAGAATATTAATCCCAATATTTAAATCTATTTATTTTCAATAAATCCAAAAGATACTTAATTCGAAAATTAAGTCAATCGAATAAATCAAAAATAAAATTAAATATTATTAATATTTTTATTTATTTATTTTCTTCTCTAATTCTATTAAATCTCTAGAATCCTATCCAAGTAAGACTTTGAACATTCTAGACGATTTCTATAATAGAATAAGGAAATAAAATAAATTAGGACTCTTCTACTTTCCAAAATTAATTAATTTCCATGTCCATGAAAATTCCCATAAAATAGGAATAATCAATTAGGAAATAAAATTAATTTATTAATTAATTATTTTCCTTTCCAATTATATTAAATCTCTAGAATCCTATCCAAGTAAGACTTGAATATTCTAGAAGATTTCTATAATAGAATAGAGAATAAATTAATATTAATTAATTCTTTTCCTATTTCCATGAAAGTTCCCAAACTTAGGAATACTCAAAATAGGAAAACCGAATCAATTAGGAAAGTGAATCTTGGTAGGAGTAGCATGGGTTGGGGAACCCCACACCACCCCCACCGTCGACCACCACCGCCGGGCACCACCGCCGCCGCCGATCCCGGCCCACGCGCCACCACCACCGGTGGCCGGCGTGGCCGGAAACCCTAGCGGGCAGCCCCTCCGCGGCGGGTCGATCGATCCTCATGGGGATCGATCATGGGGATGATCGACCCCCCCGGTTTTTCGTCCTCTTCGTCTTCTTCGTCACACGTGTTCTCCGGCGGTCGTCTCGGCATCGATCCAACGTAAATAAATTACAAGAATTAAATTTACAATTCCGGTATCGATTCTATACATGAAATCGACCCTATACATTTTCCGGAAAACATAGAACAATAATAATTCTAAATTCGGTCAACCCCCGAATTTTTACTATTACAAGCATTCATCCACACAAAACGAATCTCGACATGTCCGAGAGTTTAATAAACGAATAATCATGGTAAAAATAATTAACAATTAATTAAACCATGATAGTCGGATCCCTGCAAGGTAGAATGATAATTGAACATATACATGAACACGAAACCAAAACGCTCTAATACCAATTGTTGGAAATCGATATCCCGGGTCATTAAAAATTGCGGAAAATAATAACCCGACCGAAATCCTCGATCGCCGGAGATCCGACCGCGAACCACCGTACGAGCCTAGGCTCGGCTGAGCACCGTACGGGCGAACCCGCACGCCCAGCCGAGCCCCCGCACGGGGCTCGCGATCATCTCACGATGATCGCTGGGATTGCTCGTAGCGATCCCCGGGCTGCTCGCAGCAGCCCCGCAGCGGGTACACGGACCCGCTGCCCCAGCGCACGGGATCACCCCGTGCGAGCCGCTACGGGCGAACCCGTAGCTTGCACGGGGTCGCTGCGAGTCGCCCCGCAGCTGACCCGCGATCGATCCGAGGATCGATCGCACCCCTCGGCTCCAGCCGAGGGTTTCCCGTAGCCGCGCCCCCCGGCGATCAAACCCTAGGGTTTCGACCGCCCCTCTCGATCTTCGTCGGGGATCTCGAATCCCCGTCCCCGAAGTTCGTCGTTTTCCCAGATCGTGCGTTCATGTATATATTACAATTAAATATCACATAAAAACACACAAGGGTTTTATGATATTACCTTTGATTCGTTGTCCGGAGAAACGAAATCAATTGAAGACCTTACGAACTTCCCACGTATTCCTTGCACTAGCTTGAACGTCGGGTGGGCGACGATCCTCCAAGCTTATGGATCTCCTTCTCTCTACTTTCTCTCTCTAGAAGAATTATGATCTTCAAGTTCTGAGAATAGAGAAGACCATGTAGTGCTTTTATAGGCTACGTAGGGGATCTAAAGGAGGTGGAATATTGGGCTTCCAATAATAATGATTAAATTGAGTCCAAGCCCAAATCTATTAATCCCATTAATATTAATTAATTTATTTTCCACTATATAAATTAATTGCACTCCCAATATTAAACCATATTATATCAAATAATATTTCTCCGGTAGTATTATTATTCCGTGTATTTAAGATTTAAATATCCATGAATAAAATTAATTTATTGCTAATTAATTTATTCATCTTATATCCGAGACTAGTACCATTCAACCTTAATTATTATGCGGAACAAATCCACTCATGAGGTTTACATAATAATTCCTTATGAACTCATCTCGGGGATATTATCAACCCTTCCGGGATACACTTTCCCGTCAAGTATTCACGGCATGTCGTATATAAAATATAGTGACCCAACTTAATCGGTAATTAACCCAATAATTAAATCGGTTATTTTTTTTGGTAAATCAAAGTCACTTATATTAAATATACACACCCGCAATAGTATCGAGGATTGAGAATAAAATACTCTGAGACTTGAATCAATTATCAACGGCAATCCTAATTGATAAGTCTCAAGCGATCCGCCCAATACACCAAGTGTACAAGTGTGATAAAATAATTAAGACAAATTATTTTCTCTCTCACACAACGATTATACCGACGGATTGGTCCGTGTCCATCTAGGTCGTGAGCAACTGTTTGATTAAATACGAGTAACCGATAGTATGATCTTCTGTGTGGGCCCGCACACCATACTAACTACAACGTATAGAATCCAGGACTATATTTTGCATATATTTAATTATCGATAATTAAATGCAAACGATTGTTTATTAATTAAATAGATTAAATGCTATGATCGGGAGTTACCGTTATTTAAATCTAGACATTAAGTACACAACTCCAACACCATATCTACACACCAGATTTCTGGTAGATAATACCGCCGACTATGTTTTAATGACTAAATAAATATTCGTACCTTTGAGAGGACAATCAGACTTCCAGTGTCCAGACTTCTTGCATCGGAAGCACTTGCCCTTAGGCTTGATGGTCCCTTCTCGTGGTCCTTGCTTCTTGGCACCACTGGTTTTCCAGACTTGCTTCCTTTTCTTGCCCTTACCTCCAACAGGCTTCAAGCCTTTGGACTTGGTAGCTACAAGTGCTTGAGACTTGCCCTTCTTGTAGATCCCCTCTGCCGACTTTAGTTCAGTCAGGAGTTCCTCCAGAGAATATGATAACTTACTCATATTATAACTCATACGGAACTGCTCAAAACCAGGGGCCAAAGGCTGGAGTATGATGTCGACTTGTGTCTCACCATCAATCTGAGCTCCTAGATCTCCAATTCATTCAACAAATGTTAATAATTTGTATCTATTATATTTACGTAAATAAATTATTTAATAATTTTACGTAAATAAATAATATCAGTTTTAATACAGATATATCTGTTATATTTACGTAAATAAATTATATAATAATTTTACGTAAATAAATACTTTATATCAGTTTTAGTACAGATATAAAATAAATAAAACAGATAAGATGTAATTCTAAACGCTGCGTCTATTTCAGATAAAGTTTGATAAACTGATATAATCTGAACGTTGCGTCCCTTGATATAATCTAAACGTAAAAAAAGACACACAAAATATAACGCAAATAATATAGTCTATGTATATAATCTTTATTTCTCAGAAGAATTGAGCCTTGTTGTATCCTGCTAAACAAATTTCCATATAGTCGGAAATATTGTTTTTCGGATAGTGATATCACGCCTCAAGGTTTTAATTTCTGTTTCCTATATATATATAAAATACGTAACAATCGAAAAAACAATATTTCCGACTATATGGAAATTTGTTTAGCAGGATACAACAAGGCTCAATTCTTCTGAGAAATAAAGATTATATACATAGACTATATTATTTGCGTTATATTTTGTGTGTCTTTCTTTCTGAGCGTAATCATATATTTATACTCGCATCAAAAAACAATATTTCCGACTATATGGAAATTTGTTTAGCAGGATACAACAAGGCTCAATTCTTCTGAGAAATAAAGATTATATACATAGACTATATTATTTGCGTTATATTTTGTGTGTCTTTCTTTCTGAGCGTAATCATATATTTATACTCGCAGAAGACAGCAGTTGAGGGACGCAACGTTTAGATTATATCAAGGGACGCAACGTTCAGATTATATCAGTTTATCAAACTTTATCTGAAATAGACGCAGCGTTTAGAATTACATCTTATCTGTTTTATTTATTTTATATCTGTACTAAAACTGATATAAAATATTTATTTACGTAAAATTATTATATAATTTATTTACGTAAATATAACAGATATATCTGTATTAAAACTGATATTATTTATTTACGTAAAATTATTAAATAATTTATTTACGTAAATATAATAGATACAAATTATTAACAATCCCCCACTAATTTGTATAATCTCCACTTTAAATATATTACGAATACAAGAAGGTATCTTTCGATTTGGACCTCCAATTAGTGTATATACTTTAAAGTTTAACGAAATTATAGGTATTCTAAAGATTTGAACCTTAATCTCGTAAATGTTAAACCGAAATTATGAGAAATTTAAAGAATTCAAAACTTTGGTTGAAAATCAAAAGAGCAAAAGAATCAAAGTGCTTAGAAGTGATAGAGGGGGAGAATATTTTCCAGAAATCTTTAACAATTTTTGTGAAGACAATGGAATTATTCATCAAAGAACAGCCCCGTATACACCTCAACAAAATGGTGTGGCCGAAAGAAAAAATCGATCTTTAGTTGAAATGGTAAATTCAATGCTTATGAATGCAAAGTTGCCATTTTATTTATGGGGTGAAGCATTATTAACGGCATGTCATTTATATAAAAAAAATCCGTTTAAAAAAATTTAATGCATCCCCTTATGAACTTTGGAATAACAATCGAAAAAACAATATCTCTATAATGGCGACAGAAACAAACAACAACGTGAAGGTGCAATTCCAAGAGAAGGATTCCATCAAACTCGACCGTTTTGATGGGACGAACTATCCCCGGTGGCAAGATAAGATGACGTGGCTCCTACTCTCTTTGAAACTCCACTATCTTTTGGATCCAATGTTGCAGCCAATTCCAGAACCTAAAGATGATGATAAAGACGACGTAAAGGCGAGTTTGGCTGCAGAAAAAGCAAAACGCGAGTCTGACGAAATGCTATGCCGAGGTTACATTCTTAATTCACTCACCGACAGGCTGTACGATGTCTACCGAAATTTAAAGACACCACAAGAAGTTTGGGCTGCACTTGAATCAAAATATAAACACATGAAGGAAGGTATGGATCGATTTCTAGCACTAAAATATTTTGAATTCAAGTTTGTTGAAAATGTGCCGATCATGGATCAAGTACGTGAATTAGAAATCTTGGTTTCGCAAATGAGTGAATTGAAAATAAATATTCCGGATGCTATTCAAGTGGGGGCAATTCTTTCAAAATTACCACCCACATGGAATAGTTATAGAGGAAAATTACTTCACTCTTCTGAAAGCATCACTATTGAAAAATTCATCACTCATTTGCAAATCGAAAGTGAAACTCGTGCTCGAGACAAAGGTGTCTTAGGTGCTAAAATTCATCACGTCTCCGGAAAGTTTTCGGCTGGTAAACCAAGTAGTAGCCACATTGGAAAGAGCCAATATCAGAACAAAATGAAGACACAAAAGAAAGAATTTAAGAATTCTAAAAATAATCTCCCATGTTTCTATTGTGGAAAGAAAGGACATCTCATAAAAGATTGCCGACACCGCATTAATGCTGAAAAATTAAAGAGTTCCAACTCCGGGAACAATCAAGCCAATGCGGTAGAGAACGATGGTGGACATGAACTTGTTGCAATGATACAAGAGCTTCATATGGCCTCTGTAGAGAAATCTCCAGATTGGTGGCTTGACTCCGGTGCCACCATTCATGTGTGCAACAACAAAAATATGTTTAAAACATATACTGAGATGAAAGAGCCTGAAGATGTTCTCATGGGAAATCATGCTTCTGCCAAAGTCAAAGGAAAAGGAAATGTGGAAATGAATTTTACCTCCGGTCAAAAGCTCACTCTTGTGAATGTTTTCCATGTTCCGGACTTGCGCAAGAATCTGATTTCGGCGACTCTCCTATGCAAAAAGGGATTTAAGATTGTTCTTGAATCTGATAGTGTGATTGTTGTTGTGCTTTTACGATGCTCTGATACCACTTGTTGCGATATTGAAACTAAATCTCTCACGACTCTCGAAATATATATGAGATGCAAAGAAAACGATAAACGAAAAGAACGAACACACAATTTACGTGGAAACCCAAAACACGGGAAAAAACCACGGGAAGAAAAAAATTCACTACATCGTTGAGGCTTACAATTCACTCTATTGCACTCTATGATTTTCGTCTACCGGAGAACCCCAATTTATAGGTGTAGCAAACCTATCAAATTGGTAACAATTAGAATTAGGAATAAACCTTTTCCTAATATATGACTCCTAACTTCATAAGGAATATAATTATATTTTCAATATAATTATACTCTCCCTAAATCAAGTAATCCATGAATAGAGCTCCCGGGTCGATAAACGAGCTGAAAATCGACCCCAAACGAAAAACGGACGCGACGGGCGCGCCGCGCTGGGTTTTCAGCACAAACCTAGCGCGGCGCGCT
This sequence comes from Euphrasia confusa, assembly GCA_954870475.1. Lineage (NCBI taxonomy): Eukaryota > Viridiplantae > Streptophyta > Magnoliopsida > Lamiales > Orobanchaceae > Euphrasia > Euphrasia confusa. The sequence continues at coordinate 12,948,425 of OX940963.1, read as the reverse complement.
AGCTCTCATCGAACACCATCAGCGCGCCGTGCTGGGTTTTCAGCACAACCCAGCGCGGCGCGCTAGCTCTCATCGAACACCACCAGCGCGCCGCGCTCTGTTTTCTTCACAGAATCAGCGCGGCGCGCTGATCCTCTTCTAGCCCAATTTTACTCCGTTTTCGATCTCGTTCCGCTCCAATTCTTGATTCGAGTCATATTATAACAAATCTCCACCTTGACGAGAATCCCCGCGACTCCAAACCGCACCATCCTCCAACGATCATAAACCAAATTTTCTTCCTTCCACCCAGCCCCGCAGGACTCACTCAAAACATGAGCACCCTAAGTTTGAACGCACCAAACTTAGTACAAGAATGCGAAGTTGCACCGATCATCCCTTGGGTACCACCAAGCTCTATGACCTCCACGCAATCTCCATTCTCAAATCTCGCCTTCCCACTACTATCAGCACTCCCTGCATTCGCTATTACTTCAGTGCTATTCATAGTACGCCTAGGCTCGATTATCCAAATTTTGAATACTATTCGGGTTAGTATTCCCGGTGTCCCCGACACCAACACACATGCGCATGACTTTTAAAACCAAGGTGATCCCGACTCACCTTCCAGCGAATGACTTCCTTGGGCAGAGGTAGTTGCCCACTTGGTAATTGTGTTGCCGCATAGCTCATACAATCCACCAAATCTTTCTCTCGCCTCGCAAAATAAGTCGCCCCGACTTACTTTCAACACTCCACCTTTACCGAAGTTGGTACCCATTCGGATCTAAGGTCTGAGAGAGATAAGATTACCATTCAGGACCAGAACGTACCTTGCAGTACCGAGGGTTCGAATATGCCCATCGACCATCTTGATTCTCACAGTTCCCGTGTCGCGTATCTCACACGATGTGTCATGCCCCATGACCACCGTTCCACCGACACTCTCGAACATCTAGAATCCAAGATCCACCCCTCACACATTCCCCAAATCAGAGACAACCAGGAGTTTCCCATCGATGAAACCTCCTTCTCCGGAATTTGCCACCTTCGATTCCTTTCTCCGATTCTCCAAGGCCTGACAGTCCCCCTTTGCGTGGCTCCTTTCCATGCAGTAGTGACAAACCCCCTAGAATTTCTCTCATGCTCCACCTTGGACATTAAGAAATTCACCTAGATTTTCACCACTCCCCTTTTCTTGCAGTAATGACAAACCCCCTGGAATTTCTTCATCTTTGCCCAGCCCTGGACATCAAGACATTCCCCCGGATTTTCACTACTCAAAACCTCCTTCATCGTCTCCCTCGATCGCAAAGCCGCGACCGCATGAAACAAATCACCGGAGGGATAGAGTGCAATTATACCTCACCTTTCTATTCTTCCAAACCTTCTCTTATGGCTCCATCGCGCTTGACATCGTCCATGCCCCAGCAACGCATCATCAAGATCCATGTTGGTTAGAACCACTTAACCAACTCCACCTTGAACCGCCATGAAGAGAACCACGTGTTTCGATCTAACACCGAATATCAACCATCGTCGCCATCTCCCAAAATATTCTCGAGCTCCACCTGGATCTAGAAACACCAATATCCACAACGCCAGCCTTGTATGGATTCCCCGTCCAGGATCCCCACGAAGGCTCTTGATAACAGGTCACAGGATCGTAACCTAGCTCTGATACCACTTGTTGCGCTCTTTACGATCCTCTTGACGCCACTTGTTGCGATATTGAAACTAAATCTCTCACGACTCTCGAAATATATATGAGATGCAAAGAAAACGATAAACGAAAAGAACGAACACACAATTTACGTGGAAACCCAAAACACGGGAAAAAACCACGGGAAGAAAAAAATTCACTACATCGTTGAGGCTTACAATTCACTCTATTGCACTCTATGATTTTCGTCTACCGGAGAACCCCAATTTATAGGTGTAGCAAACCTATCAAATTGGTAACAATTAGAATTAGGAATAAACCTTTTCCTAATATATGACTCCTAACTTCATAAGGAATATAATTATATTTTCAATATAATTATACTCTCCCTAAATCAAGTAATCCATGAATAGAGCTCCCGGGTCGATAAACGAGCTGAAAATCGACCCCAAACGAAAAACGGACGCGACGGGCGCGCCGCGCTGGGTTTTCAGCACAAACCCAGCGCGGCGCGCTAGCTCTCATCGAACACCATCAGCGCGCCGTGCTGGGTTTTCAGCACAACCCAGCGCGGCGCGCTAGCTCTCATCGAACACCACCAGCGCGCCGCGCTCTGTTTTCTTCACAGAATCAGCGCGGCGCGCTGATCCTCTTCTAGCCCAATTTTACTCCGTTTTCGATCTCGTTCCGCTCCAATTCTTGATTCGAGTCATATTATAACAATTGTAACTCATAAAAATGTGTTCGTAGGAAAAGGCTACTACTGTGATGGCATGTTTAAGTTGTCTATTAATAAAATAAATAATTCTGCTTATATCGTCGAGTTTCCTATTTATTTATGGCATGCTAGATTAGGACATTTAAATTTTAATTATTTAAATTATATGTCTAAACATGGCTATATTACTTGTAAAAAAGAATTAAATAAAAAATGTGAAATTTGCGTAGAGGCCAAGATGGTTAAGAAACCTTTTTCCAAAGTTGAAAGAAGTAGTGAATTATTAGAACTTGTGCATTCGGATATTTGTGAATTGAATGGCCAATTAACAAGAGGAGGAAAGAGATATTTTATCACTTTCATTGATGATCATTCAAGGTATACTCATGTATACTTAATAAAAACCAAAGATGAAGCTTTTGAGAAATTTAAAGAATTCAAAACTTTGGTTGAAAATCAAAAGAGCAAAAGAATCAAAGTGCTTAGAAGTGATAGAGGGGGAGAATATTTTCCAGAAATCTTTAACAATTTTTGTGAAGACAATGGAATTATTCATCAAAGAACAGCCCCGTATACACCTCAACAAAATGGTGTGGCCGAAAGAAAAAATCGATCTTTAGTTGAAATGGTAAATTCAATGCTTATGAATGCAAAGTTGCCATTTTATTTATGGGGTGAAGCATTATTAACGGCATGTCATTTATATAATAAAATTCCGTTTAAAAAAATTTAATGCATCCCCTTATGAACTTTGGAATAACGGTCGAAAACCCAACTTAAATTATTTTAAAGTATGGGGTTGTATAGCTTATTATAAAGTTAGTGGTCCTAATAAATCAAAGTTAGGACCAAGGGGCATTAAAAGTGTCTTTGTTGGCTATGCTCAAAATTCTAAAGCATATAGATTATTGGACTTACAGTCTAATGTAATAGTGGAATCCATTCAAGTGGAATTTTTTGAAAATAGATTCTTACATGATGTCGTTGAGCCTATCATAGAAGATAAAAGGCAAGAAGAATTAAATGATGGAAAAACAAATGAATCAAATAATCATGGCAAACAGAAAAACCATGAAAACGATCTAAGTGTAAATTCACGAAAAAGTCAACGAGTAAAAAAAGCAAAGGACTTTGGTCCAGATTTTATTTCACCTGATTCAATCACTTTTCTAGTAGAAGCTACTAGAGAAAAAGTTCAAAATATTTCACCCATGATATTAAATATTGATAATGAAGCTAAAACTTTCAAAGAAGCTATGACATCAAGAGATTCATCATTTTGGCAAGAAGCAATTAATGATGAAATTGATTCTATAATGTCAAATAATACTTGGGTTCTAGTTGATCTTCCACCTGGTTCAAAAGCAATCGGATGTAAATGGGTATTTCGAAAGAAATATAATACAGATGGATCTATTCAAACTTTTAAAGCAAGACTGGTAGCAAAAGGTTTTCGACAAAAAGAAGGAATCGATTATTTCGATACTTATGCACCAGTGGCAAGAATAACATCTATTCGATTATTATTTTCTTTGGCATCAATTTATAATTTAATTGTACATCAAATGGATGTTAAAACAGCTTTTTTAAATGGTGACTTAACTGAAGAAGTCTATATGGAGCAACCAGATGGTTTTGTACTACCTGGAAATGAGAACAAAGTATGTAAATTAATTAAGTCACTTTATGGACTAAAACAAGCTCCTAAACAATGGCATAAAAAGTTTGATATAACCATTATGGCAAATGGGTTTAGGCATAGTGATGCCGACAAATGTATTTACTACAAAATGAATAGTAAATATAAAATTATACTTTGTCTTTATGTCGATGACATGTTATTCTTTAGCACTAACATGAATGGAATTGAAGAAACTAAAAAGTATTTAACTTCGGTCTTTAAAATGAAAGATTTAAATGAAGTTGATACTATTTTGGGTATTAAAGTTAATCGACATAAAAATGGTTATGCTCTTAATCAAACTCATTACATTGATCAGATACTTGATAAATTCAAGCATCTTAACATCAAAGAAAATAGTACACCAATCGATCCTAGCATAAAAATGCTAGAAAATAATGGAAGAGTTGTTGCACAACTAGAATATGCAAGTGCAATTGGGAGTTTAATGTATTTAACTCATTGCACAAGGCCAGACATAAGTTTTGCCGTAAGTATGATGTCAAGGTTTACATCGAAACCTAGCACAGATCATTGGAAAGTAATTGCAAGAATTCTTGGTTATCTTAAAAAGACTAAGATGATAAAATTAATTTATAATAATTTTCCAAATGTGCTAGAAGGTTATTGTGATGCAAGTTGGATGTCAAGTACTAATGAGGGAAAATCTACATCTGGATGGATATTCTCAATAGGAGGAGGAGCTATAAGTTGGTCATCCAAGAAACAAACTTGCATAGCACATTCCACAATGGAATCTGAATTTATAGCCCTTGCGTCAGCAGGAAAAGAAGCAGAATGGTTAAGAAATTTGTTAATCGATATAGAGTTGTTGCCACAACCCATGTCTGCTATATCTTTATACTGTGACAGTTCCGCTACAATGTCAAGAGCATATAGCGACATATATAATGGAAAATCTAGACATATTGGTTTAAGACACTCATATGTAAGAGATTTAATTACAAAAGGCGTAATTACAATTATTTATGTAAGATCCGCAGAAAATTTAGCAGATCCTCTCACTAAAGGATTATCAAGAGAATTAGTGAGTAATACGACCAAAAATATGGGACTAAGCACCTATGATGGGAACCCAACTTTGAATTAGTAAAAACTAATGATAAAGTTCAATGGGTAATAACAAGTCATAGTAATGTGCTTGATAGCACTAGTGTATTTTAAAACAATACGATTAAAACTAGTGGTGACAATTGCAAGAAGAAAAGGATGAGCATATTGCTCTTAATAAAGTCTTAGTCTAAAGCAATTGGGATAAAATAAAGACTTTACCTACGTAGACATAGAAGTGGTGCCGCTTCGATTAGAATTTGTGATATTCTATTAATGTTTACGAAAGTGACAGGATTAGCACATGGCCATATATAATAGTGCTAAGGTTACTTAAAAATCTTTTGAGAAATAAAATAATGAATATATTATGTGTGTTATACTTTCGGTTTAACATTTACGAGATTAAGGTTCAAATCTTTAGAATACCTATAATTTCGTTAAACTTTAAAGTATATACACTAATTGGAGGTCCAAATCGAAAGATACCTTCTTTTATTCATAATATATTTAAAGTGGAGATTATACAAATTAGTGGGGGATTGTTAATAATTTGTATTTATTATATTTACGTAAATAAATTATTTAATAATTTTACGTAAATAAATAATATCAGTTTTAATACAGATATATCTGTTATATTTACGTAAATAAATTATATAATAATTTTAGGTAAATAAATATTTTATATCAGTTTTAGTACAGATATAAAATAAATAAAACAGATAAGATGTAATTCTAAACGCTGCGTCTATTTCAGATAAAGTTTGATAAACTGATATAATCTGAACGTTGCGTCCCTTGATATAATCTAAACGTTGCGTCCCTCAACTGCTGTCTTCTTCGAGTATAAATATATGATTACCCTCAGAAAGAAAGACACACAAAATATAACGCAAATAATATAGTCTATGTATATAATTTTTATTTCTCAGAAGAATTGAGCCTTGTTGTATCCTGCTAAACAAATTTCCATATAGTCGAAAATATTTTTTTTTCGGATAGTGATATCACGCCTCAAGGTTTTAATTTCTGTTTCCTATATATATATAAAATACCTAACAACAAACTCATCATCTTAAGAACATGCTCCCCTACGGGCGTTCCTTCAAACTTAGTAGTTGACATAAGAACTCTCATAGCTTCTTGCCTAGCCGCACGATCTTGATGCTCAAACATCTCTTTGAGATTAAACAACATGTCATATGCATGTTGTTTATACAATAAAAGATTGAGCTATACAATAAAATAATATTGTACTTACAATTTATAGAATGGCATAAACATAAAATATAAAACCATTAATGAGATTAGGTGTATATCATTAATTAGAAATTTGTAAACATCTATAAATATTTGATTATAATTTTTTTTATTTTGAAAAGTCAATCAACAAATCATTTAAATAAATATTTGCATCAGACAATCAGTTTTATATAACTTAAATTGATGCTACTATCTATGCAACTAGCTAGCTAGTTTAATTTAATATATAGCTATGGTAATGGTTACGTATGAGAGTCTTACTTGTTCTCTATAACATTGCCCTTGAAACCTTGCAAATCACAAATTCAAACAAGTTAGAAAATACGACGAGAATGGATTTGTCGACCCGAATGAATGCAAAAATCGTTGGCTCCGGTAAAGAAACAGTAATTCTCGCTCATGGTTACGGTGCAGATAAGTCGGTGTGGGATGACATATTGCCTCACTTGGCAACGAGCCATCGAGTTATGTTGTTTGACTGGTGTTTTTCCGGCGCTGTCAAAGATCCAACACTCTACGATCCGGTCGTGTAAGTTTCTTTACGTGTAAATTAATTAATTTTATTTTTGTTGAAAATCAATTATTAACTGCATTAACGATCCGCTCCAGGTATTCTTCCTACGATGCTTTTGCTGAGGACCTGATCTGTATTGTCGATGAGATGGAGTTGAAGTCTTCGATTTTTGTTGGCCACTCCATGGCTTCTATGATTGGCTGCATCGCTTCGGTTAAGAGGCCCGGCCTATTCAAAAAAATGGTCCTCATCGGAGCTTCTCCCAGGTCATATATGATCTATTTATAATGATACTGTATTTTATTTTTTTCAAGTTATGGCTTCAGTAACTATCTATTGAAAGATTAATAGTTACAAAAATAGTGCATTTAAAGCTTACAAGTTAATCAATCACACTACTATTTACCTTTAAAATAATTTTTACTACTCCCTCTTTCCCAAAGCTATAAACATGTTGACTTTTTTTTATACTGTCTAATACATAAATAGTATACAAAAATTATGAAAAAATTACTAAAATAAAATTTAACTATTAAATTTCATTTTAATAATTATTTCATAATTTTTGTATACTTTTTATCAGATCACATGTAAAAAAATTCAACGTGTTTATAGCTCTGGGACATAGAAAGTATGTAATTTTCATTTACTCTTTGTTTACCAAGGCAATAAATATGAGTAACATTTGTATATTGTAATGTACTCCTTTTGTTCTATATTTAATAGTCACACTTTTTTTATGGGTTGTCCATATCAATAGTCACACCTTATTTTAAGGGAATAATTATTCCTATTTTTTCATGTACAAAGACATATATACCCTTACATTTTCACATATTTTTTTAAATATTACTCTCAACTACTATATTAATTTAAAAATACATTTTTACTTAAAAAGTCAATAACACTATATTTTCTTAATCTCCTTATCCGACTACTGTGAATATTGTCACGGGACGGAGGTAATAGGTTTTTTCTTATGTCAAGTCTTTCCAATGGTACATTTTTAAAGAAAAACATACGGAGTATTTTTTTTTTTTTTTTTGAACATTTAGGAACTGCTTTTGAAACAGACTCGTAAACTCGGAAGACTACGAAGGGGGCTTTGAAATGTCGGACGTTGAGCATATGTTTTCAAGCATGGAATCCAACTTTGAGGAGTGGGCTTCCGGCCTAGTCTCCCTTGTTGTAGATGCAAGTGACCTTGTTTCCCAGAACAAGTTTGCAAACTGTTTGAAGAGAATGAGACCTGGGGTGGGACTCTCTGTGGCCAAGACCGCTTTCTTGAGCGACTCTAGGGACATTCTTGACAAAATCGCAGTCTCTTGTCACATTATACAGACCAAAAAAGATCTTGTTGTGCCAAACTCGGTCACGGGGTACATGCAAAGCAAAATCAAAACCGAATGCAAGGTGAACATTATCGACACCGAGGGACATTTCCCTCAACTAACAGCCCACAAACAACTGGTGGAGGTGTTGGATGCGATTTTAAGTTAGTTGGTATTCCCTATTTAGTTGGTTTAATTTGAACTCTATTGCAAACCATGTTGTGTTTTGACTTGTGTCATTAGACACAAATTGTGTCTGCTTCCCTAGCTCTTATTTGTATGAATTTAACAAATCTTGTTTTAAGATATTGTTGATTATTATCCTTCAAATAAACCATTGCAAATAGTTAATAACCTCAAAATAACACCTTAAACTGGCTTACTTCAAGCATTGCAAATCAGTTCATGTAATTTGCATTAGCAATAAGAGTTTGAGTTTTAAAGCTTTAAAATACAAACAAAAAAGGAAGAAGAAAAAGAAGACAACAAACAAGAACAAATTAGCATAGATCGTCCTACCGCGTTCTCCCAGACATCTTGAGCTGTCCCAATCATGATTCGAGTCATTATATTTCATAGATTGATCATATTACAATATGTCCGAATCACCATGTCCAGTGACTCAAACCTCTTGTTTTGTTTCTGATACTTTCAATTCATTGTCTAGATCTACTTTCAATTCATTGTCTAGATCTAACCGATCGTGACTCCATCTTCACGGATCAATACTGCTTGGCCCTTTTCAAACACAAACCACCAAGTCTACGATATAACTCGACTATATCAATAGAGACAACTACCTCTATTAGGGCATGATGGTTCCAAAAGATTTGTTACAAGATTTAAGCGCGATAATACAATTTCATTTCTTTTAAGGGGAGAAATCAATGTGTGGTGTTAATTTATCACAAAATATTCTACAGTGTACTTAGTTCATTTAAGGGGAGAAATCAAAGTGTGAAAAATAGAGTACTTCATCCGTCCTAGAATAGTTGAGAACACTTCGTCTGTAATTACAAATGAAATGTCTCATCTGTAATTACAAATGACATGTCTCAACTATAATGAGACAAAGTGAGTATTAAACAACACAGTTTAAGTATCTTAATTCATCATTAACAAACCCTTGCTCATGTACTACAAACTCTTTCTCTGAGGGACAGTTGCAGCATAGCAAATTTGTTAATGTTGCATTTGGAATGATGATTAGAGTTTGTGGAAAGAAATTCAGAAAAACTTTTGTACACTGCAGATATTGAAGAAACCATAAGCATAAAAAGTCGTTGTTCTCGCACTACCAGCTAATCCTAATTTTCAGGGATTCACAGTAGAGTACAAGCATAAGTTCTTACTTAGCTCACACCTTATCTTCGCCCCCCTCTTCCTCTTCCCCGTCCTCTTCCTCTTCCTCTTCCAAATCCTTGTCCCCTGAACTCAGATCTACCAGTATCCCTGACATCATCCCTTTCAAAATTAAACATGCTCATCTGAATTGTTTTAGCATCCAGCACATGAGAACCTTTTTGTGCCTGCATATATTGGAAAGATTATCAGATAAGATACACAGTTATGTCTGCCATACAAAAGACTGTATTTACTTTGACTTGACGCAATCAACGAGATGCTATAGAGATATAAACACTCATCGGTGAAGTGTATAAAGTTAGAATCAGGCCATCATTCAGACCAAAACTACAACAGCTAAAGAATGTATAGGTCATGCCAATTATGATATTTGAGGGACTATGCAAGTCTTCTGTGATACGATGGAGAAGTATAGACAACAACAGCAATGAAATTTGTGAATCTATCACCATATTAAGAAGTTTGAAACATTGTTTAGCAAAAAGGCGTTTTACATGAATATCCTCCAATTCAAATTGCTTCTGAAGCCGTCTCGCAAGATCCTCATCTTGACTGATATCGGATGAGCCAATTCCAGTTTTCCTCCTTTCCCACTCATCCAGTGTGAGCAAAGGCGAGTCTTCAACCTTATCCTTTCCCATATGCCTCCGACTTCTAAATTTGTGATCTTTAAAATCTGGTTGACTTGTTTTCTGGAGAAGTTTCTGAGCAGCCACTTGGTTTTGAACAGGTACAGATGCGGTTACTGTAATACATTTGGATGAGTTAATTAGACCTTGAAGTTAAATTCATTTCTCATCAAACAATAAGAGGCTTGATAAGACCTAATAAAAATAACAAGAAACATGTAAAGCAATTTTTTCTTGGCTCACTGATTAGAGCACCACCATGAAACATGTTTAAGAACATAAATGAGAATCATCCCTCCGTCCTAGATAAGTTTGCATACTTTCTTTTTCGGTCCGTTCATCATAAGTTTGTACAACCGTAAATCTCACCATCCTCACCCTTACTATATACACTTATTTACACCTCATGTCATTACTTTTTCCAGTAACCCTCACAATTCTTGATTATCGTGTAGTTTATATACCAATTTAGCCCACACTTTGCTAAATCATATCGCAAATATACTATTTTCTTAAATTGTGTCAAAGATTCCCCACATTACTTTTGAGGGACGGAGGGGTTATATTTTAGCATAATATTTTATTTCCTTCCACTTTAGAATGTAAAATTTCAAACAGTTAATTGTTTTTCTCGCAAAGGTTACAATAGATCAATTAAGACTTAATTAGAGTTCTTTCAGATTTTTGTTTTTTATGCGATAATGGATTTATTATCTTTAAGAGAATGCTTTTGAGCATTTTAAGGAAGGGTGTCTGAAAATCTCTAAGTCTAGTAGTGCTTTGTTTTCCCATAGGTTTCATGTCAAGTATTTCTCACATAATAAACTTGACACTTTTCCTACTGAGAAACTGAAAACTCCTCAAACATTAATCATTTTTCACCATAGATTTCCTAGACCTTGAAACTATATTAGTTCACCAGTCAATAGCATTTCCTTCATCCAGGTTACTATAGCAACTCTCTCACTGGTAAGTCTTCATGAAGTGATTGATCCATCAAACCCACTGGTAAGATATAATGATACTCAAGTGCTTGTAATAAATACCAATGAAATAACAAATGAAAAAATGTCAATGACTCGACTTCCTTGCAATTTATTGCTGCATTACAAATAACTGCACAATCCACCTTTAATTAACATACATTACAAGCAAGATAATGATGTAGGAAAGAATATGGAACATACACATTTTAATCATTTCTTTTACAAGGAAAGGGAAAAGGAAAATCACAAAAGAATACTAATGTTCAAAAGATTTAAGGTTTCATTATTAGATTTGTGGTCATTCCCTGTTGCTTTTATTCCTACCAATTTTTTTAATAATAATGTTATAGTTAATATCGCCTAGATTAATAGTAGTATTTTATTAGAAACAAAATATTTCCCCTTAAGGATAGCATATCAACATTTACATATAACAAGCAGAATAATGACATCACAAAGCATCTTTTTAAAAATGAGATGAGCCCAGTCTTGGTTAAGTGTATTCCTTGAGTCATTTCTTTTTGGTAGTATTAGACTATTAGTTATCTCAATTCTCAAATATAACAAGTTTATGCAAAGTAAGCCTTATCCACCTAATGTAATATGATGATGATTATGGCTATCATATATATATATATATATATATATATATATATATATATATATATATATATATATATATATATAGACACAAATGGATTCCGAAAGGTAATATCACACACACACACACACACACACACACACACACATATATATATATATATATATATATATATATATATATATGTGTGTGTGTGTGTGTGTGTGTGTGTGTGTGTGTGTGATATTACCTTTCGGAATCCATTTGTGTCGGCAACTCGCAGGCAATATATTCATGTAATCTTAAATCATATTCATATAATAATATGTGATATTAACTTTAAGAGTAAATCTTTTGCTGCATGAAGTATATGCATGTGATTAAACATTCATATATTTTACATTACGTGTCTCTTATTTTTTGTTGGGAGTCACAAATTTTCAAGAATATCTTTGGATAGAATAGAATATACTTGCAATTGAACTGAATTTAGGTCACCTTTCGGTCTTGCTGAGGAGCACGTTGGTTTCTCAGTATTCTCATCTATGGTGTGAAGCAGCTTGACACCATCGGTTTTGTTATCCAATGCTGCATTATTTTCCTGGAGCTGAACAGTCTGACTCAATTTGAAGCATTCACCTTTAGCAATCAGAGTTTGTCCACAGTCATTTGGGGATGCTCCAAAGAACCCTGTGATCCGAAGATTGTTATAAGGTTGAAATAATTTGTTTTTAATTAGGGAAATGCCCTTTTGTCATCGTAGAATGACCTCTATTCAAATGGAATTCCTGACAGAGAGTAATTTTCCAATAATCAATTGTAAAAAATAATATTCTAAAATTTCTGAAGTACCAAAAATACAAGCTTAATAGCAAACTCCATCAACATGACGAAGTAAAGTTTTGGCAACACACAAGTGTCAAAATTTAAAATGTAAATGCAAATTTATTATGAACCTGTAGTATCTGATGAGCTATTTGTTCCTTTAGTTGCATCAGTGTATAAAGTAGATGTAGCTCCTAGAGCAGGTGCTCGGATTCTGAGCTTTTCAAATGGTGGAGGAGAATCAGATGGATTTTCCTGTGAAATTCTTAAGGCATAGCGGGTGACATCCAGATACTTGCGCTTCAGTTGCCATTCTTCATAAAGTGACTGAACAGAACCTCCTAAAATGGCAATTACTTTTTTGTTCAAGCATAAAATACCACTGTTAATTTCAGCTTTACACTGCAGCCGGACCTGGTAAAATTAAGGAAACAAGAAATATAAATACTGCATACTTTAAAAACAGATGATCCAACAACTGCCAGTATACTACTACAACCTAGACACCAGACACTGTATCTGCATACTTTAACCTTGACTTCAAATCTGTATGCTCACATGTGCTGCAGCATGGAAGCCTCTAATGACGAAACATATAAGTAAAAAATAAAAAAATAGACTAGCTTTTCAATAAGCAATGAAAAAAACACCCACAAGGAAAGAAGTTTAACAAGAAGAAAATGTATTTGGCAAACATTGAATTCCCAAGAATGTAAGGTTGCATGAATTTTGGGTTACTATTGTTTGTATTCAAAACAACTTTATCCTAATAAGTTGAATCATCAGGGATTCATTCACTCCTTAACTGGGACAGATTATCAACGATAAAACTAAAGAGACATCCAGAACTCCACCTCTAATTTACATATAACCCAGCTACCGCTTATCAGTCAATCAGCTTCAATCTAAAATGGTCTTTGTAAAAGATGTTCAGTAAATGACAATTTCTTTTATCTTCAATATAAGATTTTCATTAAACTCATAATATTTTGGTTCGCAGTCACAACTTGCTAAGAACACAACAATATGCAATCATGTGTAGTTTTCTACATCAATCATTTTTATAAAGGAACTTATATGTTCGCATATATAAAAAAAATTGTTAACATTCTGATAAACATAATAAATAAATGCTATATAATTGTGATACCAACTCATAGTTTATCATCTATCTAGGAAAACAAATTGACATTTCTATTTGATTGATAAAGCATTGATATCGCAAGTGGCAATAGCTCGATTGATAATGCTATAACTCGTTTGAGAACCTATAAGATTTCCATGATATGAACAGAACTCTCTACAAGGCCAATAAAATCTGCTGATTGGTTGATTCAGTAAGTAATCCAACGACATGATAGAAAATGATCGAGCTCAAAAAATGCACACCTTAGTCCCAGGGATAAGGTCGTCAGGAATTGATGGCACGTTAGACCTCTCTACAGCAGTTATTTCCGAATGTCCATCTGTGAGCTTCAACTGCAATAGTCGCCGTTTACCCGAAATGCCTGAAGCATCAGCTATGCAACTCCGAGCAATATCTCGACTGGAAGAAACCTTACAATACACACACAATTACTTCAAAAAAACAAAAATAAATAAGAACCATAGTAGAATCTTTTATACTCTTCTCTGCAACTACTATTTACAGTATTATAATTCTCTGGAGAAGAAAGAATGCGTACCTGAAGGACAATGGGGCCTTGAAGATGAGAGGTTTTGCAGAGCAGAGAAGGTTCAGGTAAACATTTTCCACCAATAGATCGCAAGTCCATATTGAGGAGCTCCGATTCAATTGAATCGACGGTGCAATTGGATACCTGCGCTGTGATGAGTCCTCGGATTTGGTCCAAGTCTCTGAAATGCCAGCCTCTGCCGATGAGAGATTGCAGCATCGAAGAAGAAGAGGCGTCCATATCTATCGTCCTCTACCTATATGTTTTACTTTGGTCTTTGAGAAATTCGAATTGGAAACTGGGTTAGGTTTTTATATACTCCAATAAATTAAAAGTTACTTTTATTTTTATTAATACAAATTCAAAATTTTAAATTAATACTTTAAGCTTTCAAAGTTTTGAAAATTACTTACATTTTAGTATTTTACCGATCACTCTATCATACACATCATAAGTGTAGAAGTGTATATTATACATTATATATCAAAATCTAAGTTAAATATAAAAGATATTATTTTAAAAATGAATAATTATCATTAAACAATAAAAAAATCATCATTAAGTAAAATATAAATTATCATTTACTAAAATATTCATTATATATCAATGTAATCTTCATTAAAAATACACTATAATGAATACTATGTGTATAACTATAATGAATACTATGTGTATAATACTCTGTAGTAAACACGATAAAAATTACCCATTTTACCTCAAAAACTTTAATAAGTAAATTTTAAACATCTAAAGTTTGATAAAAAAATATTTTACACCACTTTTATTAATTATAATGTTTAATATATTAAAATTTTTAATAAAAAAGTATATTCACTTTAAATAAAGGGAGGTTTTTAAAAAAGTTAATTAACTTACACTAAATTATAACATAATCTTAATCTTTAGTCTAATTATAAAAAAAGAATGATTATCCCAATCTACCTTTTAATGATTTATTCTATTTAATATATTATATATAACTAATATTATACGAAAATTCTTAATTAGGGAGACAAAATATACACTTTCACATATCACAAATCATAAACCCAAATCTTACTTCATACTCTCACCCATCACAACCAGAAATCGATTAATTTTTGCGGCGATGCAACAAATTGAATAAGGCGTTGAAGAGGGACGGACAGTTTTCCTTCGAATACCTCCTTCGAATTAGGTATGATTTCTTGAAACCGGTTATAATTTGTTGACCTAGATTTTAAGTTATGATTTTCAGTATGTGATTTTCATTCTTTATTGCTTAGATTGAATTTAAGAATTAGGGTTTTGCGATTTTTTGTTTAATTCAACCCAATTTAGCACTTAATATGGGCAAGTGAATCTATCTTTAGTGATTCCTTTATATTAGTAAAAGAATTTGTGAATTAGTTTTGAATGCTGAAGCTGCGTAATGGGAATTTCTCAAAGATAATGATTAGTTCATGTACTTCCTACAAAGCTATCCGGTCCAAATATTATGGAGTATTTACAAACACGTAGTTAGCTTGTTAATCATCATATAAACTTTCTGGTTTCTTCTGCTAAGATTTTTTGACTTTTTAAACCCTTTTTTGTCTCATTACCCAGTAGAACATTCTCCACAAACTATGTGTTGGTTGCATGTGCATGATTAAAAGTTTCAAATTCAGTCATTGTTATATTAAATTCGGCATGTCGTTATTTTCATGAAAGTCATCTAGATCTGGGCTAGAAAATTATGTGGGTTGTAGATTGTTCTTTTAGAGTAATCCATTGCCCACCCAGCTGATTTTGAAGATGCAGCTAAACGAGCATGTGAAACTGATCTGAAAAATGGGAATGAATTTGTCTGACAAATGGGAATTAAATTTGACAGGTCAGAATCTATTATAAACAAGGTACCTTTTGCGCAGTGTATTTTGTAGTTCTAAATGCATAAAGTGATTTAATCGTTTACGCACAATTAGATTACTATATTAATAGTTGCATTATCTAAAACTTGTTTATGATCATAACACCTATTAGTGCCTGTAGATTAACCTTAATAAAAGAGATGGCTTGGTGTTAATTCATTAAAATTTTAATGGCATATGAGAATCTCTTACATACTGACGACGACGTATGTTTGTTGTGGAACAAACGCCGGTCAAAATAAATTTGTAAGTTTCCTAGACCTTTCACCAACACAAGTATTAGTGGCAAGTATAGGGTCGATCCCACGAGGAGTTTATTGTTACTTTCCCCCGGCTTTGCCCAGAGGGTTGTCACGTTTTAAAAAGGATTTATTGTGTTAGCTGTGGGCACAGCGGTTCCGTGATCTCCTTACTACCTTGACTGAAATAAAACAAAAACAAAATAAAAACGAATTAAAAACATTTGGGCAAGTCGTTACCTTGATCACACTGGTCAAGTGTTTACTGTTCACGGGCACATATATCATTTTGCTAACAGCTTCATCTTCCGGTTATAGGCCCTAAATATTAACGTCCCTATGTTGTCACGCACATTAATACCCCGAACCCTCATTCGCTCTTATGTTTAAGTCCTATTAGATCTCTCTCAATAGGTCTCCTGACGTTGACCAATTCGACACTATGTGACCGCATGAGTCTAAGTTGATCAAGTCGCCTTCATCCTCCAAGCAAACCAAGAATGGCCAATAGCATGCCCGGACAGACCCGAGTCATACGACCACATCTCCAGCAACATATTGTACTTCGCGGACGCCCAGTCTCCCGGTCGCGTTGATCCACGTACTTGTGTGTTAGGCAAGTCGGGGTTCCCACTGGTCATTGTAGGATTCCCCAAGTCCCTAACATCCTCGATATACTACCCTGTTGAATCGGGAACAAAGCTAAGCTAGTTGCTGTCATCAAGAAGCCTCAATATTTTACACAGCAACCTGATCAGGATCAGAACTTGACCAAACGATGTTAATTCAGCAATACATAATTAAAATAAATAACGAAAGCAAAAACGAAATTAAATAACTGAAACAAAAGGAAAATAAATTAAAGAAAAACATAATATACAATTTCGCCCAAACGGGCTGCCCAAAAGGGCGGTGTTCCTTCTCACTCGACTCTCAAAACAAATACATATAATCTCTCATAAATTTTGTGTTGTTTTGTGGAGCTCGGGTTCTGTGTTGTTGCGTTCGGTTCTCTCTTTTTCGTGGCTCCTTGTGTTCTTCACGTCCTCATATATTTATAGATGATAGGAGTCTTGGGGAGCAAGTAAAATCGCTGATCTTGATTGGATAAGGATTCTCTTGAAGACTCCTAGATTTTCAGGATTCTGGACAGCTGCCTGCCCGTGCTGACGTCTTGACAGACTCATGTGTATATAGGACTCTGATTTGATAGAGACGTGTTAGACAATGACTCTAAGGTTGGATGAGAGTCCTTCTTTGTTACTTCTCTGAATATGGTCGCCTTTGAGGACTCCATGATTCCTAGGACTCTTTCGTACACTACTTGCTCAACGTCCGTCTTTGATCGATTGTCGCTCTTGCCCAATTGCTTTATCTCCGATAGCCTTCTTTAGGAGGTAGCAGATCATGCGCAATACTTGGTCGTGCGTCACTCTTGCTCCACTTTCTGACTCTGTCCCAACTTGCTCAACGGGACCTGGATGTTCCAGTCAGACCATCTTGCTCAACCTGCACCCTTGACCACGAAGGTGGTTTCCTTGCCTCTTTTACGCCTCGGTCTTTTCTTTGCCTTGGTTAAGTCCTGGATCACGTGTGAGACTTTGGAAGTTGGGAATCTCCGCAAAGTGCCTTCGCCCATAATGGTTGCTTGCCCAAGTAGGCCCAAGTGTTTGAGTCACTATTGCTTTGATTCCTTGATTTTGGTCAAAGGAAATGATTCCCTTCGTGCATGCGGTGTATGCCCATAGTGGTTGCTTGCTCAACTGTCGGTGATCAGTCGAAAGTGAGTGTTTTGCCTACAGTGGGTGATCAGGCCAAAGTAGATGTTATGCCCAAACCGCCAGCTTGTGCTGCCTTTTGTCTAAATGGCAAAACTTCTTCATCTTTCACGTAATTCACTCCTATTATGCCCAAGGTGTCACCTGCTATGCCCTGCATCACTCTTACTCCAAATGTGTCCTCCTAGACATAATAAAATAATAAAAGAGAAAATAAAGACTCGATTACTTAACTCAAAAGAACTAAAAATGAGCCAAAAAATATGGCTTATCACATACATTGTACCCACTTGGACAGTGTAGTTGGTAGTTTAAAATTCATAAGTTGTATCATTAGTTTACGAATAAGTATTTAGCAGTTTATTGGATAAATTTAAGAATTTATTACAAACACTGTACCTTTTGCGCAGTGTATTTCGAAGTTCTAGATGCATAAAGTGGTTTAATCGTTTATGCAAAAGTAGATTACTAGATTAGATTAGTAGTTACACTAACTAAAACATGTTAATGGACATAACACTTATTTTGCCAATAGTTTAAACATGATTACAGTGTTGTCTTGGGTTATGATAAATAATGGTTTAACTGCATGTCATAATCTGTTACATACACAGTGGCAAAGGTATTTTTATTATAAATTATATTCTAAATGATTAATAGCTTCAAGGGTACACTAATTGTAAGTGCATTGGGTACTCTTCTACAGTTTACTAGCTACAAGGATATATTAAATACCTTTTTGAGAATATATAATGTACACTATTGCTAATCGTGTGCATTGTAGTCTGCAAATCTATTGCATACACTGAATCTGCTTGTGTAGTGTAGTTGCTAGTTCAAAATGCATGAAGTGGTTACTCTTGATTTCTGCTTGTGGGGTCTTTTCATCTATGCCGAATGTTTCGTTTACCATAGGCGGAAAATCATTTGATCTCAGCCCTGAGCAGGTTTTAAGTTGGATCTACTTTTGAATGAGATTATTGTATCATTCGACACTTTTTTTTTTCCTTCTGACAAATTATGTACTATTGTGGTTGTCGATCAGTATGTCCTTAAAGTCGGCGAGGGTGATGCAGCTCAGTGCATCAGCGGATTCACAGCCTTAGATGTGCCCCGCCTCGTGGCCCTCTTTGGTAATATTCCTTCCTTGCATTTGAGCCGAATCAAACGAGAGTTTGGTTTCTAAACTAAGAAAGATCAGGATTTTCGTCTCAAGCTTGGATACACTGTTCCTAATAAGGTAAAACGAAAATACTTCCTGTAAAATCTTGCCTCGATCCTATTTTGACTTGCCTATCTTCATCAAATGTCCTATATGAAAACTATTTTCATGTGAATTTAAAATTTCAAATATTGAATGAAAATTTGCTGATCCCTTCTAAGTTTTATGATAATAGTATTTTTCCAAATGAATGGTTATGTAGGAGTACTATTGTATATATAGTTGGGCCAAAAAACAATGAAAACTCTTACAATTGTTGTGCTATTATTTGCAAGTTTGGTCACAATATTTGAGCAGCAAACGCCGAATGATAAATTGATAGTGCATTCTTGAACTATATTACCATGTCATTTGTTATTTATGTACTTTGATAATCATATTGATGGTAATATTAGATGGAATGTGAGATAAATTGATAGTGCATTCTTGAACTATATTACCATGTCATTCTTCGCGAAAACAATTGGACATTCAATATTGATGGTAATATTAGATGGAATGTGAGATACGACCTATGAGATTGGGCCGTTTTTTTACGACATGAGACGGAATTTGATAACCATGATCGGGATTAGACTAGAACTGAAACTAGAATTGCTAGTATGTGGGCTCTTAAGCAAAAACATTTTTCAACCTGATGATTCATTAAAAGTTGTTTTGTTAGAATTTTGTTCAATTATTCTTTGTCTTATGTTATAAAACATTTATTTATTTATTTATGAAAAAGGTTTACGAAATTCCTTTACAATAATTTTACTTAGTTGATTGACATAGTAACTAATTTAGGTTTGATAACAACTACTACCTCAATCTCAAAAGATTATCAACACTTTCTTTAAAATTTTGAATATAGGAGTATTTGTTAACTCTGTAATGAGACACGCACAAATCTCAACATTTAGTTAAATGTGTCCTCTCTGGTCGAATAGGAAATATCAACAATAATATATTCTCTTGCAAAAACACAAATTAAATAAGAAATATCAACAATAATAAATCACCTCTTACAAACACAAATTATCCATGAGAGCGCATGAGACCTATAACGAAATAACTTGAAGATTACATTAACTAGCCACAACCCTTCCAAATGCAGAATATTTCAACATTACAAATATCAATGTTCTTAAGCTTAGAAAATAGTGATCCAGTTTGATTTAATAAAAGCTAATAGTAACATAAAGCCAACTAGCAAATAGAACAACTCGTCTGGGCATCAACTTTAGTGAGTCGAGCTCTTCCCCAAAAGTAACTTTCCTCTTAAGATTTAAGACGCGCAACAAGATCCTTGTTTGTGGGGCACTCGTAAGTGTTGTGGTCATGTTCACCGTTATGAAAAATATTACAATCCTTGAAATAAATCTTTAATTTTTTCGAACAACAATGATTGTTTGATTCAAACAAACAATCAATTTAACATGCAGTAACAAAACCAATGTGATTATCCTTTCCAGTTCCACCAAATAAATTGCCCACAATCATTTCCACATCCTCCAGACCAAACCCAATGCACAATGAATTACCTGTTGGAGTAGTATACTTAATGTCTAGATTTGAGTATTCTGAACTCCTTGTGCACTTTCATTTATATATTAATAATGAACATTCATTTGCTTTTAATTATTGTTAATTAAATATATGCAAATTATAGTCCTGGATTATATACGTTGTAGTTAGTATGGTGTGCGGGCCCACACAGAAGATCATACTATCGGTTACGGACACGACCTAGATGGACACGGACCAATCCATCGGTATAGTCGTTGTGTGAGAGAGAAAATAATCTGTCTTGATTATTTTATCACACTTGTACACTTGGTGTATTGAGCGGATCGATTGAGACTTATCAATTAGGATTGCTCTGTGATAATTGATTTAAGACTCAGTGTATTTTATTCTTAATCCTCGATACAATTGCGGGTGTGTATATTTAATATAAGTGACTTTGATTTTCCAAAGGAATTGACCGGTTTAATTATTGGGTCAATTACCGGTTAAGTTGGGTCACTATATTTTATATATGGCATGCCGTGAATTCTTGACGGGACAGTGTATCCCGGAAGGGTTGATAATATCCCCGAGATGAGCTCATAAGGATTTATTATGTAAACCTCGCGAGTGAATTTGTTCCCGCATAATAAATAAGGTTGAGTGGTACTAGTCTCAGATAAAAGAGATGAATAAATTTATTAAGCAATAAATAAATTTTATTCATGGATATTTAAATCTTAAATACACGGAATAAATAAATACTACCGGAGAAATATTATTGGATATAATATGGTTTAATATTGGAGTGCAATTAATTTATATAGTGGAAAATAAATTAATTAATATTAATGGGATGTCGTGCCCCATTTCCTCAGCCCATGCCGTCCAGACTATGGCCCAAGTTTATCCCGGCCCGTACCGTGCCCGCTTAACAAGTACGTGGCGAAATCTCCCCAACGATCACCTGCGATCACTACGACATATAAGCCTAACATAATCCGACGTCCCGGAAGAGAAGTCCTCGCCCCCGCCGTACGAACTGATCGCGCCATGGTTACCCCGTTGACCGGGGATCCTCGCTCCGCAGTACGAACACGGTCTCCAGTACCAGAGAAGTATCCTCACGAAGAGTAGAAGAAAGTTGGTCGCATGAATCAGAGGTCGGGAGTCGACTCTCTTCTGGTCCGAGAACAAATTTGTTGAAGAGGATAAGTCGCTGACAAACCGCTGAGGAGGTCATCTGCCCGAGGAAAATCCGATCCGGGGTAAAGTTGGAAATACCTTCGAAAGGGGCGGTATGGGAATTTCCCTCTACTCGAGGGGGTGTTCCGTACGAACTAATTAGGAAGGAAAGCCCATGTAATTTAAGCCCAAGTCCATGATTGGAAACCATAATTCTTGTACTATAAATAGTAGAAACTTTCCATTTGTAAGAGAGGGGCACATTTCCCAAGAGATATACTAAGATTTTAATACTAAAGCTTTTGTAAGTCTTTCCTTTTTTGTTCCCTCAATACCCAAAATATCAAATTGTTCGCGGGGGAATCGTTATTAGGATTTTCTGTCCGTAAACAATTGGCGCTAGAAGGAGGGGTGATCCTCGGGCGTTGAGCGAACAACTTAGGAGAATGTTGGGACTGTTAGAGGTTGGTGACCCGAATGCCGCAGGAGTAGGGGAGTCTGCGAGCAGGAATGCGCGCGACAACGGAAAGTCCCCCGTGGTTGAGGGAGAATCAGAAGTCCAACTACAATTGACCAGCGAAGAACACCGCCAGTGGACTATGATCGAGAAACTGAGAGCCGAGCAGCGTGAGCTCGCAGAGAAACAGAGAATCATCGCGGAGAAGTTAAGCGAGGAAAAGAAGAAAGCGAATGTCTTAGAAAATGAAATACCGGACCTGAACATCGAACAATTCCAGTCTCCGGAGGAGATAAAACGAACTATCCAAAAGTTAAAGGAACGTTCTCGGATCTTGAAAGGGAAAGGGCCGCCGAGGACACCAGAGGTAGAGGGGCGGCGCCTGGACGTTGACTTTGATGGAGAGGCCACACAAACAGACAATATGCGAGTGACCATGAAGAAAACCGGGGGACGTAATGTCCGAATGCCAAACAGAGATAGAGCCCAAGTTCTGATTGACCTGGATTTAGACCGCCGTTTAAGCGAAATGGAGAAGAGAATCTCTCATCAGGATAGCGATCCGAAGAAGCGATCAGCTTTGATTGAACCACTAACTTTGCGAGTAGAAAGGGCTCGTGCCCAACTTGATATTGCTCCGCTCCTGTCCTTGACTTATGATGGAAGATCGGACCCCGAGGTCCACTTGAACAAATATAATATATACATGGTTGGGCGAGGTGCCACAGATGAGACCAAATGCAAACTTTTTCCGCTGACACTCGGAGATGCGGCCCACCACTGGTATACGGGACTCCCGCACAGATCAATCGATGATTTCGGAGAGCTAGGAGAGGCATTCATTTCATATTTTGCCTCGAGAGTTAGATGTCCGGAAGGACGGCAGCGCCTGATGGGAGTTAAACAGCGGATTGACGAATCAGACGAGGAGTATGTGGAACGCATCGAGACGATTGTGATGCAAGGAGAACAGGTCGGAGAGGAAGTTTTGGTGCACGCCGCGGTGAGCGGTTTAAAGGCCACTTCAGAAATTTTCAAGCCAATGATGAAGGATTACCCTCGAACGTACACCGAATTCCGACGACGGGCCGGTGAAGAGATCGCGCAACAGCGGATCTACACCCAACGCTTGAAAGATTTGGAGCCCGGGAGGGACAACAAGGAAGCCGTGGAAAAGAAGGATTGGTCGAAGAAGCCCGGAGGGTATAAGGGATACCAAGGCCTCAAAAAGAACGATTTGGGAAATCACAAGGCCGAAGACGGAAATCTGTTGGGGAGGAGTCCTGGAGCAATACTGCAAATTTTCATGGAGAATCAGGTAAACGCCCTTTTTCCCCCGAAACCTTTGTATACGCCTCCGGATAAGAGGAATCCCCGGAAGTGGTGCGCTTTCCACGAGGACATCGGACATACGACAGATGAGTGCAGAGATTTGATCACCCAACTTCGGCGGCTGTTTGAAGAGGGGAAACTGGGACCACTTTTGCGGGCACCAAAGAGGGGTCGCGATCATAATCAAGGTGATCGCCAAGACCACAGACCCCATCAACAGCCCAGATTGGAAGGGCCGCCGAACAGAAATCTGCTGCCCCCGCCCCCACCCGCGGGCGGGCCCCAACACAATGAGTTTCCACCTGATCTGAACGGAGGAAGAGTTAACATGATCGGGGGTTTGACCCCCATCATTCATAAATCCAAGCGGCAAAAGAAGGAAGAACTGCGAAGATGGGAGGGCATAAATTCTGTAGTTCCTTTTAAGGAACCGACTATAGCCAAAGGTATGATTATCACGTTTACTGATCAAGATCGAGAGGGTATCATGTACCCAAAAGAGGATGCGTTGGTCATTACGACCAGAATCCTGGGTGTCGAGGTCGCGAGGATTCTGATCGATAACGGTGCGCACTGCAACATAATTTTCAAACCGGCTTTGGACCAACTCGGGGATTTGGTAAATTATGTAAAGCCTTACAAAGAGATGCTGAAGGGATTTGGAAATATGATCGTACGCCCGCTGGGGAGGATCACAATGTCCGTGGAATTGAGGGATCACTGGAATCCGGAGGTGAAGATCACGAGGATGATGGACTTTATCATTGTAGACTCCGAGAGTATCTATAATGCTTTCTTCGGGAGGCCGTTTCTCGATGTTTTCGAGGCTGTGGCGTCCTCCCATTATTACTGTATTAAATTTCCTACCTCTAGCGGATCCGTTGGGACCGTGAAAGGGGATCAATATATGGCTAAGAAGTGTTTCGACTATTCTGATTTTTCCACATCGCACTGTTTGGTGAATACGATCGAAAGTAACGACGAACGAATAAACACAGGGGCATTTGGCGATCTCGATCATCAAATGAACGAACGATTAGTAAATAACAACGAGCAACAAATTAACGAGGAAAACGAAAAAATTAATCGATCAGTAGAACCCGACGACGCGAACACGGTAGATCTTCAGATTTTAAAAATCTTGATTGATGAGCTGCCCGAAGGAGCTCAAGGGTGTGAACGGGAGTTTACCGCAACGAAGATTGTAAACAAAGAAGATCCCGACCCACGTTTGGGGTATGAGCCCGAGGAAATCGAGGACCCCCGGGGACCCTCTCAATTCACCGCAGTCGACGAACTAGAAAGAGTAGGGCTGGATCCTGATCGTCCGGATTTGGAAGTTTTCATAGGATCTAAGATCCCAGAGAGGCTGAAAGGGGAATTGGTAGATTTTCTGAAAGAAAATATAGATGCATTCGCGTGGTCGCACAGAGATATGGTCGGGATAAGTCCCGAACATGCTTGCCATCATCTGAAAATTGATCCGGATAGAAAACCTGTAGCACAAAAGAGGAGAAAGATGGGCCCCGAAAAATACGCTGCGCTCGCAGAAGAAGTGAAAAAGTTAGTGGATAACGACCTCGTGACCGAGGCGTCAGAGGAGCCCCAGTGGGTCGCGAACGTAGTTTTGGTGAAAAAATCCAACAACACATGGAGGCTATGCATCGATTTTACCGACCTAAACAAAGCTTGTCCAAAGGATTACTTCCCTCTCCCGCACATCGACCATTTGATTGATAGTGTGGCCGGACACACTATCTTTTCAAATTGCGATTGCTATGCGGGATATCACCAAATTCCTATGGCCGCCGAAGATATGGAGTGTACATCTTTCTACACCGACAAGGGCATCTTGTGTTGGAAACGAATGCCATTCGGACTGAAAAACGCGGGAGCAACCTATCAACGGTTGGTCAATAAAATGTTCGCCGAACAGATCGGGGACACGATGGAAGTTTACGTGGACGACATCATCATTAAAAGTAAGAGCGAGGAAGATCACGTGACCGATCTGGCCACGACTTTTGCCATCTTGAAAGTTTACAACATGAAGCTGAATCCGAAGAAATGCCATTTCGGGGTGTACGCCACAAAATTCTTAGGGCATATCGTCCATCAACGAGGAATAGAGGCAAATCCCGAGAAAATCAATGCGATCGTAAATTTAAGGGAGCCTAAATGCCTAAGGGACGTGCAAAAATTGACGGGCTGTCTGGCCGCTCTGAGCAGGTTCATCCCCCGTTTGGGGGACAAGAGCCGGCCTTTCTTTAAAGCCGTCAAAAATCAAAAATTCCAATGGGGAAAGGAGAGCCAAGAAGCGTTCGAGAGGTTGAAAGAACACCTGAAAGATCCTAAGATTCTGTCCAAACCCGTGCCCGGAGAAAAGCTCCTTCTATATCTGGCAGCATCCGAACACGCTCTGAGCTCGGTACTCGTCCGAGCAGAGGGTCAGACCCACCAGCCCATATATTTTGTCAGCCAAGCGCTCCACGACGCGGAAACCAGATACACCCCTTTGGAGAAGTTGGCGTATGCTCTGGTTATGAGTGTTCGGAAACTCCGGCCTTATTTTTTCGACCACCCGGTAGAAGTCTTAACCACCATGCCTTTGAGGCAGGTTCTGCAAAGACCCGACACGAATGGCAGACTTTTAAAATGGAGTTTAGAGGTCGGACAGTATGATATAACTTACGCCCCGCGCACCGCGATCAAGGGACAAGTTCTGGCCGATTTCATCGTCGAATTAACTTTCCCGAAGACTGCCCCCACGAGCGATTTCCCATCGTGGAAACTGTATGTAGACGGGTCATCAAACAGTTCCCACGCTGGGGCTGGAATAGCGTTGATTGGGCCCGAGGGACAATCTTTCGCGCACGCGATCAAATTTGAATTTACAGCGACCAACAACGAGGCGGAATACGAGGCTTTAATCGCAGGATTGAACTTAACGCTGGCAGTAGGGGCGCAGCACGTCCACATATTCATGGATTCCCTATTGGTGGTAAACCAAGTCAAGGGTGAATACGAGACAAGGTGTGATAGGATGGAGAAATATTACGAACACGTTTTGGCCCTTTGCGAGAAATTCCCCAGGATTTTCATCGAGCAGATTCCCCGGGAACAAAATTCACAGGCGGACGCCCTGTCGAAATTAGCCTCTTCCGAGGGAGTAGCGGACATTACGAACGTAATAGTAACAAGCCAAGCGAGCTCGGCCATAGAGGAGAAACAGAACCTGATGATAATCGACCGGGGGGAAAATTGGATGGATCCAATAAAAGCATACTTAACAACCGGGGAACAGCCCGAGGATAAAGTGGAAGCCCGACAGTTGAGGATTCGATCAGCCAGATATACTTTAATCGGAGACGCTTTATACCGACGAAGCATTTTCTTACCACTCTTGAAATGCATAACGCCCCTGGAAGGGCAAAGGATTTTTAGCGAGATACACGACGGAGTATGCGGGAACCACGCGGGCGGACAGTCGCTGGCACATAAAACTGCCCGCCAGGGCTATTACTGGCCCACACTAAGGAAAGACGCAATCCGCTATGCAAAAAAGTGCCACCGGTGCCAAATCACCGCTCCTATCATCCGGACACAACCCGAATACCTAAATTCAATATACAGTCCCTGGCCGTTCGCCTCATGGGGAATTGACCTCATCGGCCCTTTACCAACGGGGCCGGGAGGAGTAAAACACGCAGTAGTGGCCGTAGATTACTTCACCAAGTGGGCCGAGGCAGAACCACTAAAGACAATCGATCAGAAGGCCATCATCCGTTTCCTCTGGAAAAACATCATCTGCCGATTTGGGATCCCTCATACGATCACATCGGATAACGGGAAGCAATTTGATGGTCAGGAGATAATGGAATTCTTTGATAAGTGGAAAATCAAGAAGGCTTTTTCTACACCCTATCACCCCCAGACGAACGGGCAAGTGGAGGCGGTCAACAAAATTTTGAAACATACCATCAAGGCCAGAATCGAAGAGAGACAAGGAAGGTGGGCAGCGGAGCTGCCCGATGTGCTATGGTCGTACAGAACGACCAGTAAGGCCGCCACGGGAGAGACCCCATTCGCTTTGGCGTATGGGGCGGAAGCTGTGATCCCATCAGAAATCGAGATCCCTAGCCACAGAACGTCCTAGGAATTGAACGATAACAACGACAAGGCTATGCGGCTAGAGTTGGATTTCTTGGAGGAACGGAGGTTAAATTCTGTTCACAGGAACGCGGCATCAAAGCAGAAAGCGGAGAGATTCTTTAACTCCAAAGTGAAGATCCGGAAATTCATGCCGGGGGATTTGGTTTTGAAGAGGATAATGGGTCCGAGCACTGGGGCATTGGGCCCGAACTGGGAGGGGCCAATGCGAGTCAGAAAACACGTACAAAACGGCGCCTACGAACTCGAACACCTGAATGGAGTAGCAGACCAATATCTTTGGAACGCTTTGTACCTAAAGAAATATTTCCAGTAAAGTCGAGCACTATGATGTAATGTAGAGGCACGAGAATGTTTAAACAAGTTCGAGAAATAAAAGTTCCTTTTATGATCTGACCATAAAATTATAAACCCATACTCTTAAAAAGCCGCCGAGCCGGATAGAACGATGGACTGTCCGATCACTCGGGCGACAAAAATAAAAAGATCAGAAAAAGATAAGGATAAATCCTTGATCTTTGGAGGTCGCCGAGCCGGACAGACGATGGACTGTTCGATCACTCGGGCGACAAAAATAAAAAGATCAGAAAAAGATAAGGATAAATCCTTGATCTTTGGAGGTCGCCGAGCCGGACAGACGATGGACTGTCCGATCACTCGGGCGACAAAAATAAAAAGATCAGAAAAAGATAAGGATAAATCCTTGATCTTTGGAGGTCGCCGAGCCGGACAGACGATGGACTGTCCGATCACTCGGGCGACAAGAATAAAGAATCCAGAAAATGCATTCAGGCCGAACAAGATTGTTGAGTTCTAGAGGAACGCTTGTCAAAAATTGTCGGTCGTAGGGGCGAATACTCGACGCGATCAGTATTAATTATTCTTTATGCTCTTTTGTTCACGATTTGTGTTAATATGCGCTATCTTCCGAGCACCACAAGTAGGTTAACAAGGAGGCGAAATGCAAAATACAAAGCGGTACAAACAGGAAAGAAAAGGAAATTTTCATTCATAGAAAGCCTCCGGACAGAGCCGGGATTACAAAAGATAAACCGGGAAAGAAAAATAGAAAAACAGAGAATCTCTAGTGGAGACCCGGATCGACCAGTCGGAACTCCGAGTCAAACACCCGGACAAAGAACCCCTCGTTCGGCTGGTAGAGGAAGCGGACATGCCATCCGTGGCGGATGCGCCATTCCCTCACAAAGTCCTCCCAGCCCGATCCGAACACAGTGAAGTAGCCCCGGCGACGCTTCAGTTCGAACATCCAGAGCCTCCCGCCCACATCGGTCATGAGAACGAAGTAGCCCAGACGAACATCCACGGCCTCGGTGAAAACGGGCGGCAGGGGAAGTTTCTTGCGGTGCCATAGGCCGGAGAAGAGCAAGTCGACGCGACAAGAACCGTCGGATCTCACGAGCACACGAGCCATGATATAGTGAGGAAGGTTATCTGCTTTGGACTTAAGAGGAATCGAAATGAGAATGGATTGAGGAAATGCCACGTATTTATAGGCATAGCTCGCCTACCGTTACTTTGGGAAGCGGAATCGGCACCCCTTTTTCTTTCTGAAAGGACTTGTCAAAAAACCTGAACCGACGCAAACAACATCCGTCAGAAACACAGTACCTCGTTTGGCGTAATACTCACCTGAAAAGTCGCGCCGTTTCCCTCACGCGCATTAAGAATGATTGGACGCTTGATTTTCTACTAAGCGATCAGCGTTTTCGCGAGATGAGAGGGGCGGAGAGGTTAGAAAGTTTAGAGTTTTTCGAAACCCGGACACTGGGGCATTCCGGTTCGCGTTATGGTCGCGGACCGAAATAAACGACCTCACGAAGATGTTAGTGAATAACAAATAACCCGACGAGGCGACCATTGGTCCGATAAAAAGGCAGTTAATTAAGTGCATATCACGAAATACAAGATAAGCTATGTCTGAGAATACGAAATACGCAATAAACAATGTTTAAAGAACATAAGTACGAAATGAGCAAAGTTTGAAAATAAGTATTCTAAGAAGTATGCCCGGAGGCTTCCACATCCCTGGCTTCAATGGCACCTCCCGGGGTTTCTCCGATTTTCGGCCCGCTCTCCCCCTCGACCAGAATCTGGTTTTTGAGAGGACGGCATAACTGGTCGCTGTTCGGCCACCATGAGAGGTCGAGGCCCATGTCTTCGCTCAAATCCAGTGCCTCGATGGGGAGATCCGGATGAATCTCATTGTCTTCAACGAACTTCTTGAAGCTAACCATCAAGGCATCAATTTTCTGACCGCTCTGAATCAAATCCCGCAAACAGTCGAAGAAGGCGCAACAGTAAATCCAATCTCCGTAAGTGGTCAGATTGGTGGCAGGATTCTTTTCCCTCTCCACATCAGCTACACGATACGCTGCCACTTCCTCCTCCAAAACCTTGATCGCCTCACCTTTCTCTTTCAAGCTGGCCAAAGCAGAGTCCTCGGCCTGTGTCTTATCGGCTAGCTCGGCCCTTACAGAATCTAGCTCGCGTTGCACTTCCCGGAAATTCTCCTCATGCTCGCTCTCTCTCTTGACGGAGGCCTCAATCTCTGCTCTCAGCCCGATCACGATCCCCTCCAACTTAGCCACCTCGGAGCTCGCGGCCCTGGCTTTCTCCTCCAAGTTCTTGGTCTTCTCAGTCTCCAGGCGGTGGAGCTCTTTCATCTGAGCGATCACGACCATCATCTTATCATATTCCTCTTTGAGAGAGGAAGGATTCGCCTCGGGCACCTGAGATGAACTTTCGATGGCCCCCAATAGAGAGTACACCAGGAAGGAGAGCCTTGATGCGGCGATCATAGTAAGGTAGCCCGCTTCCTTCGGGTGTTGGCGAACATACTCCGGGTGCTTACACCAGTCGCGAGGAACGTTATCAATTGATTTTTTGATATGGTCGGGCAGGTTGTCCAGCGAGGGAACAGATTTAGCCGAGTCAAAGGATTTCAGGAAATCCGAGAAATCGGTGTCCCCGGACCTAAATCTGCGAACAAAAAGCGGATCTCAGGAAATTTGGGAAAACGCATGAAAGAGATAAATAAAGGATTAAGATAAAGAACGATCAAGGAACTCTCACGTGGTCGGAAATTTCGAACTGCTCGCCACATGAGTGGCGGGAGTGAAAGCGAGGGTGACATTCTCGGGGTTCGCCCTATTAAGAACTTCCGGGTCTTTCTCAATCCTTGGAGGAGAAATCATCATGTGCCCGGGGGTTTCATCTCGCGGTGTCTCGAAATCATCCTCGAATATCGGTAAAGAGGATTTTTCCCCTTATACCCGGGAATGTTTCTCCGCGGAGGGAGAACGATCTCCCCGGTTCTTTCTTTTCCTAACTGATTTCTCCGGCGCCGCGCCCACCGCGCCGGCCACCGTCTCCTTTTTCTTCTCCTCCCTTGTATTTTTCTTCCGGGTCAGAAGCGAGGATAATCGGGCGTTCATATCTTCCGAGCTGGCTCCCGTCGGAGGATACTTGTAGCGAGGATACCTGCGAACTGCAAGATTTCAAACAAAAGTTATATCCACTCGAAAAACACGGGTGCGACGAATTATGGAACAAGCCTACTACGACAAGAGGGCGCGGACTCACTAATGTACTCGCTTTCAGCATTTTGAGGGATACTAACGAAACACGAGGAGCGGATGCGATCAGAACTTATCCATTGGCCGAACATCAACCAGTCTTCAGGCATCCCCAAAATCCTTTCCAAAATCACCAAAAAGTCCCAACTCAAATCGGCCAAAAGCGGGGGTTGGGGTCCTAGAAAGGATAAAGAAACGAGGGAAACATAAAAATTTCGCACTAGAATGAAGTATTACTAAAGGAAACACAAAAATGTTCACTAACGGGTGCGGGGGATCTGATATGCAGCACTCAATCGATAGTTGATCGAGTTCCACGCTCCGCTCACAAAAAACCACTCGTTCCACCACGACTCCCTTTTCTCCGGCAGATCCCAGATAATGCTTTGACGAGATTTTAAGTAGTGGTCACCACTATTTCTCACCGATTGGCGACTCAGTAAGGAGACGAATTCCACGGGGAGCAGTCCTCTATATAAACCGTAATGACCGAAGAGAGTGGAGAGAGAGATTAACAGAAGCCAAGAGTTTGGCGTTAGTTGCATAGGAGCAACACCCCACTCGAGGACTGCCCGGGCAAGGGTATCATGTATAGGAAAGCGGAGACCACTCCTCATCATGTCATAGTTCACGGCGACCATCCCCTCGGGAGGGCGATTAGCCCGATCAAATTTGTTCGGACAATGAAGGTGAACATCAGAAGGGATCTCCCATTTGACCCTCTGTGATTGGAGGTCTTCGTCAATCGCTGTACTCACCCGGGTTCCCGCGTTGAACGCACTAGGGGGTGGCTCCTCGGTTGGGAGATCTGTGCGGGCCACGGGCACATAAGGGTGGTTGGCCAGATAAGCGTCATAAGAAAATTCGGTCGGGGGACCTCGGAAACCTGCGACCAGTTTGGCGAACAGTTCAAAATCCGGGTGCACCTCCTCCGAGAACCAATCATTCTTTTCATCGCTGGTTAAAGGGTACGGGTCCATCAAGTTTGTAGCCGGAAACTTTTTAGGTAATGCGAGTAGTTCCGAGGATAAGGGCGATAAAGCTCTTGGGATGTCAATGAACGCAGGAAGGATCACACCCCGGATATAATCAGAGTCGTATTCAGGAGTAGATGTTTCGCTAGACATCGACCAAGGAGAAAAATCTCAACAACAGTGCGGACAGGGGGACGTATTTACGAGATTTCGAAATTAAAAGAGTCCGCGCCCCGAGCTAGAATCTAAAATAAAGAAACAACCAAAGTAGATAATGCGTACCCGGATAAGAGAGATCAGGAGCAGTGATCAGATCGCGCAACACTTTCGAGAGAGCCAAAAGTGTTTCTGGGCATCCCTCCTCTAGTATATATAGAGGGGATAGAGGGCGGCAAAACCTCCCAAAATTCAAAATTCAAATTTTCTGACAGCCGAAGGGACGTTTTACACAGGTTCCAAGGCGCCAACTCTTCAGATTTACGAACCCGAGATCGAGGGAATTTAAGCCGGCCGTTTGATGGGCAGAAACGGTCCACCTTCCTTCCGGGCATAATATTTCAACTTCGTAAAATACTTATCCCCGGGGGGCATTTGTCGTGCCCCATTTCCTCAGCCCATGCCGTCCAGACTATGGCCCAAGTTTATCCCGGCCCGTACCGTGCCCGCTTAACAAGTACGTGGCGAAATCTCCCCAACGATCACCTGCGATCACTACGACATATAAGCCTAACATAATCTGACGTCCCGGAAGAGAAGTCCTCGCCCCCGCCGTACGAACTGATCGCGCCATGGTTACCCCGTTGACCGGGGATCCTCGCTCCGCAGTACGAACACGGTCTCCAGTACCAGAGAAGTATCCTCACGAAGAGTAGAAGAAAGTTGGTCGCATGAATCAGAGGTCGGGAGTCGACTCTCTTCTGGTCCGAGAACAAATTTGTTGAAGAGGATAAGTCGCTGACAAACCGCTGAGGAGGTCATCCGCCCGAGGAAAATCCGATCCGGGGTAAAGTTGGAAATACCTTCGAAAGGGGCGGTATGGGAATTTCCCTCTACTCGAGGGGGTGTTCCGTACGAACTAATTAGGAAGGAAAGCCCATGTAATTTAAGCCCAAGTCCATGATTGGAAACCCTAATTCTTGTACTATAAATAGTAGAAACTTTCCATTTGTAAGAGAGGGGCACATTTCCCAAGAGATATACTAAGATTTTAATACTAAAGCTTTTGTAAGTCTTTCCTTTTTTGTTCCCTCAATCCCCAAAATATCAAATTGTTCGCGGGGGAATCGTTATTAGGATTTTCTGTCCGTAAACATGGGATTAATAGATTTGGGCTTGGGCTCAATTTAAACATTAATATTGGAAGCCCAATATTTCACCTCCTTTAGATCCCCTACGTAGCCTATAAAAGCACTACATGGTCTTCACAATTAGACAAGACAAGATAATCATACTTGATTAGTCTAGAGAGTTCGTGAAGGAGATCCATAAGCTTGGAGGATCGTCGCCCACCCGACGTTCAAGCTAGTGCAAGGAATACGTGGGAAGATTCAAAGGTCGTCTTGATTTCGTTTCTCCGAACAACGAATCGAATGTATAAAATCTAAACGCCCTTGATTTTATTTGATTTGGATTATCGTGAAATACCGTTGAACGCAAGATCCAAAGATCGAACCCGGATTAGACGACGAACGCGTGGTGGCGATCTAGGATCGCCGGACCATGACGATCGCCGCCTAGGGTTTCGGATGGGGCGAGAGGGACCGAACCCTCAGCTGGGCCGAGGGCTTGCGATCGATCCTTGAGATCGATCGCTGGGCACGGGCTGGTGCCGTGCCCGACCCCACCACGATGGTGGGGCCCTCCAGGCGGCGGCGAGTCGCCGGACTCGCCGCGGGGGCTGCTGGGCAGCCCCACCCCGATCGATCGCGATCAACGCGATCGTCGATCGCGTGAACCCCGCGACGCGGGGGTTCGGCTGGGGCAGCCGCACGTCTTCGGGCGTGTGGTCTCCTCGCCTGGACTCCGGCGCGTTAGTCGGCGTTCGTGTGATCTCCGGCGAAGGGTTTTTGATCGGGCTATGGTTTCCGCAAATTTTAATAGCCCGGGATATCGAATTCCAACATTACCACCACCCGGTGCCCTAACCGATTTATGGCCTTCCACGGCGATGACGAATTAAGAGAAAACGAAACTGTTGGGATATGTCCTTCGATCCTACGTGTGCAATCGATAAAGTCATAAGGACGTCTATGGATGTTTAAATAATTATTAGATAATATTAATTGCTGGGAGCAATATAATATTGATCGATAATTATACCTACAGGGTCACACACGAACCGAAAATACGAGCTATAAGTGTTTGCTAAAATGAGTCGATTTGGAATCGATAAATAAACTAGGTTTATATTCGATGTGATTTACGTACATGCATGGGATGCATGGCTTGATGTCACATGGTGTGACATGGCATGCCACGCAAGCGAATGGGACCACATCCAATGCAATGTGGCATGAGGGGGTTACAAAGGTGTTATTAACACTATTCAAATTCACCATTAAGTCATTAACACACCTTAATGTGTGATAATGATTCTACATCAATATCACCATTATGGGGGGTTACAAAGGTGTTATTTCATGGTTTAATAGGTGAGAAAATGATGATTTCCTCACCACAATATTCAGCCACGTAAATCACACACAAAAGAGAGAGAGAAGAGAGTTCTTGGAGAACCACTTCAAGCAAGCAAGCAAGCAAGTTCTTTTTCCTGGTTCGTGTGCAACACGTAGAGGCCGGGCCATTTGTGCGGTTTCCACATCCGAACGATCTAAAGGAGTGACGAGATCATTCACAAGGAGAGTTTCGAGTTGCTGATCCATCAAGGTGGTTCAATCGACTCAACACCACTTCAACAACATCAACGAGGCACGCATCACCAAATGTAAGAATTCGTTGATATCTATATATATATATATATTGGATGTATGTATATATATAAATATATGTGTGCCTATACATATTTGTGTGCACTAAGATCATGGCATAGTAGATCTATCGCTTTACACGCTTCCGCACACACGGTATATCAATCAGATCGGTATACCGGTACCTTCAATTGGTATCAGAGCCTAGGGCTCGTGCACACTTTTGTGTTGGACACAATATGTTTAAAATCAACATAATTGGCTTAATTGTTTTATGTGATTATGTGATTTTGTGATTAGATATAAGGTCGGCCACCGTTAGTGGTCTGGTGAATGAAATTGTCGTTTTTTACATACGATTGGCCATAGTTTTGGAGGGCTGCGTCCCTTGGAATCTTTTGTAATATATAAGTTTTTTCTATTAAAAAATGTATTGTTCAATGTGTAAGCAATGGATTGAATCCATGGATCGACATTGGATATCGGCTCTCCGGCGAAAACGAGAAGAAACGAAGCGAAACGGGCGAAAACCGGGCTGCTGGAGCAAAACGGCGGGCGCCGTTTGTGCTCCGGCGGGCGCCGATTGGATTCGGCGGGCGCCGTTTTGGAAACGGCGATTGGGATGTTTTTTGGTCAGCCAGGTTTTGTACCCTTTTGGCGGGAGCCGTTTTGGAAACGGCGACCGCCAGTGGTGTTCGGCGACCGCCGTTTGTGAAATGGCGGGCGCCGTTCGTGGTTTTTTGGGTACGGAATAGGTTTGACCAAAATCGGCGGGCGCGGAACTGAAACGGCGGGCGCGCACCAGTCCAGAAGATGTTCAAGGCCTGTTTTGTTGCTTTTAATCTTTTTTTTTTTTAGAGTTGTGAGGTTCTAGGGGCCTTTCGATTACGTATTTAATTGCTTTGCTAATAATATGATGTTTTATGTTATAAATGTTCAACTT
The DNA here is from genome assembly GCA_954870475.1 of Euphrasia confusa. Lineage (NCBI taxonomy): Eukaryota > Viridiplantae > Streptophyta > Magnoliopsida > Lamiales > Orobanchaceae > Euphrasia > Euphrasia confusa. The sequence goes on along the minus strand of OX940963.1, from coordinate 12,911,938 downwards.
ACATATAAACACCTATGCATGCAAGTTCCCAAAATAATGAGTATAATGTCTTGTCCAAAACATCACACTCATGAAGCCCTCGATCATAAGTTGGTAGGTCCGCCAAAGCGGGGTACTACTTGTTATCTTGGGATAAGTGGGAGTAAGGGTTAGACCCTTACACGCGAGTTTGGTTTTCTCATCGATAGATCCACTGCAGGCGTGGCTATCGAGACATGAGATGAGAATGGGACTCTCATCGACCGAGAGTGACATTAGATATCATTGACATGGGATGTCTACCTATCTTGGACTTCTTAAGTGCGGACTCAGTCGGCTTAAGAATTCGCAAGATGAGGGTCTTGGGATCGTTTTGTTCTAATTTATTAAAATTTCAAAAACAAATGTCTAATTTGTCTTTCATGTGATGGATTATAAAGTTAGGATTATTTACACCTCGGAGAGTGATTTAATCCAAAACATTTAAGTTCATCAATGACACAAATTAGAGACTTTCGAGCCATTGGATGGCGTGAATCGATTGTCTGGTTGGCTCCCTCATTTTAATGAGAGATAGGGCTTCAATTGCATGATAAGATCTCTGTTTAGAAAACCTCGAGTTTTCACTTACGATTTATCACGTTTTTGTCATTAAAATAATTGGGAACGACGATATTGGATATCGAATGAACAAAATGGAACAAATAAAGTAGTTTTGCTATACAACCTTATTTGTTTACAGCTTTGTGGATGTTTACTTACTTAATTTATCTTTCTTCTGTAGTATACTATGTCTGTCTCAACTCAATTCAAGTTCAGCTCTATCTTGGATAGAGAAAAGTTGAACAACACCAATTTTCTTGATTGGCAACGTAACTTGAGGATAGTCCTCAAATACGAAGAAAAGGAAAGTGTGTTGGACAAACCCCTTCTCGTGCTTCCCGCTGATGGGGGCACGGATGTCCAAAAGACATCATATGCCCTTGCTAAGAAAGCCTCGAATGAGGTGACATGTTTGATGTTGGCATCCATGGTACCCGAGTTGCAAAAACAATTCGAGTTCATGGAAGCCTATGACATCATAGAAGAGCTCAAGAGCATGTTCGGGGAACAGGCTAGGATTGAGCGCTTCGGTGTCACCCGGGCTATAGCTGTTGGAGTTGTGTACTTAATGTCTAGATTTAAGTAACGATAAACTCCCGGTCATAGCATTTAATCTATTTAATTAATAAACAATTGTTTGCTTTTAATTATTATTAATTAAATATATGCAAATCATAGTCCTAGATTCTATACGTTGTAGTTAGTATGGTGTGCGACGTCACACAGAAGATCATACTATCGGTTACTCGTATTTAATCAAACAGTGGCTCACGACCTAGATGGACCCGGACCAATCCATCGGTATAGTCGTTGTGTGAGAGAGAAAATAATTTGTCTTAATTATTTTATCACACTTGTACACTTGGTGTATTGAGCGGATCGTTGAGATTCATCGATTAGGATTGCCGGCGATAATCGATTCGAGTCTCAGAGTATTTTATTCTTAATCCCCGATATTGTTGCGGGTGTGTATATTTAATATAAGTGACTTTGATTTACCAAAGGAATTAACAGATTTAATTATTGGGTTAATTACCGGTTAAGTTGGGTCACTATATTTTATATATGGCATGCCGTGAATGATTGACCGGACAGTGTATCCCGGAAGGGTTGATAATATCCCCGAGATGAGTTCAAAAGGAATTATTGTGTAAACCTCATGAGTGGATTCGTTCCGCACAATAATTAAGGTTGAATGGTACTAGTCTCGGATTCAAGAGATGAATATAAATTAATTAGCAATAAATTAATTTTATTCATGGATATTTAAATCTTAAATACACGGAATAAATAATACTACAGGAGAAATATTATTTGATATAATATGGTTTAATATTGGGAGTGCAATTAATTTATATAGTGGAAAATAAATTAATTAATATTAATGGGAGATTAATAGATTTGGGCTTGGGCTCAATTTAATCATTAATATTGGAAGCCCAATATTCCACCTCCTTTAGATCCCCTACGTAGCCTATAAAAGCACTACATGGTCTTCACTTTTTGATAAGACAAGAATATCAATAGTTGATAGTTCTAGAGAGTTGAAGAGGATCCATAAGCTTGGAGGATCGTCGCCCACCCGACGTTCAAGCTAGTGCAAGGAATACGTGGGAAGATCGTAAGGTCATCAACTTAGATTCGTTTCTCCGCACAACGAATTAAAAGGTAAAATCACATACTCTCTTCTATGAATTTATGTGGATTAATTGTGATGCATACATGAACGGACGATCCGGGTAAACGACGAACTTCGGGGACGGGGATTCGAGATCCCCGGCGAAGGTTCGAGAGAGCCCTCGGCTGGGAGCCGAGGGGGTGGCGGTCGGCCTAGGGCTCGACCGCCGGCAGCGGCCACGCGAGGGGAGCCCCGGCTGGACGCCGGGGCGAGCGATCGACCAAGGGTCGATCGCTGGGGGCTGCCGCGGCTTCGCGCCGCGGCTGGGCGCTCCCTCCCCGGCCGGTGGTGGCGGTGAGTCGCCGGACTCACCGCCGGGGGCTGCTAGGCAGCCCCACGCGATCGACGGCGATCGCGAGCCCCACGGTGGGGCTCGGCTAGGGTTTAGCCGCGGGTTCATCCCGCGGCGATGCTCTTGACGAGCCCGGTTCTTCGTGGTGTTCGTGATCGGTCTCCGGCGAGAGGATTTCGGTCGGGTTATTATTTTCCGCAATTTTTTAATGACCCGGGATATCGAATTCCAACAACTGGTATCAGAGCGTTTGGTTTCGTGTTCATGTATGTGTTCAATTGTGTTCTACCTTGCAGGGATTCCGACTATCATGGTTTAATTAATTATTAATTATTCGTTTAATTAATTGCTATTTAATTTACCATGATTGTTCGTTTATTAAACTCTCGGACATGTCGAGATTCGTTTTGTGTGGATGAATGCTTGTAATAGTAAAAATTCGGGGGTTGACCGAATTTAGGATTTATTATTACGTTCTATGTTTTCCGGAAAGTGTATAGGGTCGATTTCATGTATAGAATCGATACCGGAATTGTAAATTTATTTCTTGTAATTTATTTACGTTGGATCGATGCCGAGACGACCGCCGGAGAACTCGTGTGACGAAGAAGACGAAGAGGACGAAGAACCGGGGGGGTCGATCAACCCCATGATCGACCCCATGACCGAAGCCATGGGGAGGGGTCGATCGCCCCTCGGCTGGGGCTGCCGCCGGCAAGGTGGTGGCCGGCCGGCTGGGGCGGCGGCGGCAGTGCCCTCTCCGATGATGGCGGCGGTCGGTGGTGGTGGTGGTGGTGCGGGGATCCCCAACCCGTGCTACTCCTAATCCTACCAAGATACTACTTACCTAATTGATTCAAGTTTTCCTATTTTGAGTATTCCTAAGTATGGGAACTCTCATGGAGATAGGAAAAGAATTAATTAATATTATTTATTTCCTTATTCTATTATGGAAATCTTCTAGAATATTTCAAGTTCTACTTGGAATAGGAATCTAGAGATATAATAGAATTAGATAGGAAAAGAATTAATATTATTTATTTCCTTATTCTATTATGGAAGTCTTCTAGAATATTTCAAGTTTTACTTGGAATAGGAATCTAGAGATTTAATAGAATTAGATAGGAAAATAATTAATTTATTTCTATTTGATTATTCCTATTTTATGGGAATTTTCATAGACATGGAAACTAATTAATCTTGGAAAGTAGAAAAGTCCTAATTTATTTTATTTCCTTATTCTATTATAGAAGTATTCTAGAATATTCCAAGTTTGACTTGGATGGATTATTCTAGAGATTTAATGGAATTAGATAGGAAAATAAAATAAATAAAAATATTAATAATATTTAATTTTATTTTTGATTTATTCGATTGACTTGATTTTCGAATTGAGTATCTTTTGAATTTATTGAAAATAAATAGATTTAAATATTGGGATTAATATTCTCGTCACATGGAGCATTCAAGAACGAAGACTGAAGACTAGAAGACGCATACGGAGATGGAATAAAGCCATGATAGTCGGGAAAATAATTTTTCTAGCATTATTTTGACTATGTGCTATGTGCTTTATTACTTGTATGCATGCTTATGTGTTTAATTATGCATTAGATAGCGTATCCCTTTGTTATAAAAAGCTAAGTGGGAGCGGGGATGGAAACATTCCCATGGTCTCCATTACTGTTCTCTTGGTGACTCTTATGGACTTTTGAAGTTCATATAGATGTGTCATTGGAGGAGAATTCTTGTAATTCCTCTTACAAGAAACATTGATTAAGTTTATCAAACAATGCCTAATTTGTCTTTCTGAAACTGACTTCAAGTCGACTCATTCTCACCCCGGGGAGTGGAATGGAGCCAAAGCCACTTGGTCATGTGGATGACACAAATTAGAGGCAGTCGTACCATTCTTTGATAGATGGATCGATTGTCTGCTCGGCTCCCTCATCTAATGAGAGATAGGGTTGTTCGCATGGTGAGTCACTGGTTAGAAACTTCGAGTTTCACTTATGATTCTCCGCGTCTTGATTTATGAAATCGAATGTCTCAAGTGATTGGATTTCAATTGTAAAAATCTTTTGGTGTAGTAAACGTCCACACTATCGTGGCTTGCTGCATTGAATGGGATTTTGGATCGATTGATGTAGACAGTTATAGAAGAAAGTGAAGGTTCATGTATTAGCGTAAACGTCCACACTATCGTGGCTTGCGGTAATATACGAGTCCCAAACAATCTTCTTAGATACTGAGTAATGGTTTACACTTAGGTACGCTCTATAGTATCCTTCCCATCGAAGTAACGCTATAGTGATGTACGACCAAAGCAAATCTAATTGCTAAATCATTTGGATGGGTAAACGTCCACACTATCGTGGCTTGCCTTATCTGATGGGATTTTAGATGTGATTAGTGATTTAATGATATTATTTGAGGGAGATAATATCGGATATTAAATTAATTGTTTGTTTAAATGTGCTTATAGGTTTAGAGAATAGCTATGAACCCACTTTCTATGATACTCAAGGAGCATAAGCTCACTGGCCCCAACTATATTGATTGGAAGAGAAATTTAGACATTGTCCTAACTTCGGAGGAGTACAAGTTTGTACTCCATGAAGTGTGCCCTGCTGAGCCCACGGCTGCCTCAACTGATGAGGAAAAACTGACATATCGGAAGTGGAAAAAGGCTGATGAAATGGCTAGGTGTTATATTTTGGCTTCCATGTCAAATGTACTCCAAACCCAACATGAGTCGATGGACACTGCCTATGATATGATGTTTAACCTCAAGGAGATGTTTGGGGAGCAAGATCGTGCGGCAAGGCAAGAAGCCATGAGAGTCCTCATGTCGACTACTCAATCTGAAGGAACGCCCGTTGGGGAGCACGTTCTTAAGATGATGAGTTTGTTGAACGAACTTGAGGTCCTAGGAGCTTCTATTGATGGTGAGACGCAAGTCGACATCATACTCCAGTCTCTGGCCCCTAGTTTTGAGCAGTTTCGTATGAGCTATAATATGGGTAAACTATCTTATACTCTTGCGCAACTCCTGACTGAACTAAAGGCGGCAGAGGGGATCTACAAGAAGGGCAAGTCTCAAGCGCTTGTAGCTACCAAGTCCAAAGGCTTTAAGCCTGGTGGAGGTAGGGGCAAAAGAAGGAAGCAAGCCCGGAAACCCAGTGGTGTCAAGAGGACTGCACCACAAATGGGGGCTGCAAAGCCAAAGGGTAAGTGCTTCCGATGCAACAAGATGGGACACTGAAAGTCTGAATGTCCTCTCAAAGGTACGATTTTTCCTTAGTCGTAAAAACATAATCAGTGGTATTATCTACCAGAATTCTGGTGTGTAGATATGGAACCACTGACGGTATGTGCATTTTTGAATGCAGGGGTTCCAGAAAACCCGGCGACTTAGAGAGGAAGAGTTCGAGTCTACACGGGCAAAGCTGTAGAGGAGGCAGCGGTTGCGGTGGAAGACATTTATCTGCTTTAGTAGTTAAATAGGATTTCATTTCAAAGTTATTGCTTTATGTACCCCTTTATTTTAGAAAGAACGTTTTGTTCTGGATTTCTATTATTAATGAATGGATATTTTATTTCTTTAATCATTGGATGATTTTGACAAGAAATAATGGCATTATCTATTCTTGTACATTAGATAGCAATATGTGAATGATAAATCCTTAGTCTACCACGATGCAACAAACCGTTCTATAACTTGTTTTACTTATTAGATATTTCTTTATTAATCATTATACTTGTGAATTCTTATACTTACTAGTATTTTCAAATAAGATTCAAATGGTCGAAATTGATTTGATCAATTAAAGTTGAAGGAATGGACTTTCCGACCTAAGGATTGAATTTGGAGGATAATACGTCTAAGCAAACCTTTCTGGAAAAAGGATAGAATTCAGACAAGTATTAGAAATGATTAGATATGCAGACATATGTGTATATTAGAAAGGTGCGAGTAATTCTTTCAAGAATACTCAAGTAATGGAGTAGAATGCTTGATGTGCCATAAAAGCAAAGTGTTTTGACTAGTCAATGGACACAAAGCTATTATGGGGAACCATCAAAGTATATCCATTAGAAGCCTGCGACTTGGTCGCGGAGGCCATAACCTATCTAGATAACACATGGCATAATCAAAGATTGGGATTAAATCCCAAAGAGACGCGCCATACACTTGCGTGTAGAGATGGTGCGTTGTAAAGAAATGGAAATCTAATAGTAAGAGAACAAGTTGTTTCGGAACTACCTATGTTCTATGGATATTCCTAGAGACAACGACATATTCAATATGGTTGTAGGATATCCTAGATGAACGAAGTATTGTGTGTTCTATAGTACTATGAACCAGAGGGACGTCTCGTCCGGTTCATAGAGAAAGACTATTAGATGAACCACAAAGCCTAAAATTGACGTAATACCTTGAAATGAGAAGAAGGACAAAAGACTAGGAACCAGCCAAACCGAGTAGAAGTACACCACATACTGCACCTATTGTTATTACTGTTATACATCGGGACGCCATTGCAGTGGGAGGTTGTTGGACAACCAGGGATATTCATAAGACTAGAGGAGTTCGGACTCTGGATCTAGTAAAGATGAAATCGACCCCTAGATCTGCATAAGGGCAGTGCTAGACCTAAATGTGCCTGCTTGGAACAATAAGATTTATTGTTGAGAGGCTAGATCATTTAGAGTACAAGCTTAGTAAATCCATTTGTGGATTGAAATAAAGCTATGAATCGTGGAACTTGCGAGTTGATGGGATAATCCATTTGATGGATTCATCAAAAGGCATAGACGAGAGGTGTATTAAAGACGTAATCGAAACAAGGTGGTGTTTCTCGGAGATTTTGTGTGGATAACATTTTATCATTGGCAACAATGTAAAAGTGTCATCAGACATAAAATAGTGGTTGTCTAAATAAATCGAGATATAAGATTGAGAAGAAGTTAGAGCTTGTTCTTAAGATCTTATGATCTAGAGATAAGAACATTGTACTTCTCCTAAGACATCTTATACGATTAAGGTTTGTTTTAAACATGCATACTTCTGAGAAAGGTTATTGCCTTTCAGAGACAGAATATACATCTATCTAAAGGGTGTGTGTTCGAACACATGAAGGAGATAGATGAGGACAAAGCAGTTTCCTATACTTCAAGTATGGAAAGCTTTATAAATGCAATGTTGTAAAACAAGAACCTGATATCAACTATGCGGTTTGCGTAGTGGGAGGATATCAAGGTAATCTAGGCAAGAGATTTTCGGATGCTGTAATAGTACTTACAAAGTACTGGATTATTAAGCAAGACGAAATCTTCTTTGATTACAAATTCTCAGATCCAAAAATCAAAGAAAGGACCAGTGAAAGTCGATATCAGGCTATGTGTTCACTTTTAGAAAGAGGTGGAACCATGAAATGAAAGAGTGATAAGCAGGACGCTTTTCAGACTCTCTCATAACCGAATAGCAGCCTCAGAGGCAGCGGAAGTTTTGGTTAGGTTCCGGAATAACCTCTTGACTTGGATATGACTCTTAGTTTACCTAAGGCTATTGGATAGCGGTGCACGGTAAACTGGAAGAGATCATAAGTCAAAAGTGATGTTAACACATAGAGCAAGTACCACCTGATACGAGTCATCGTCAGGGGAGACGACGTAGTAGTCACCAAGATAACTTCAGAGCGGCAACCTAGATTGCTCACTCACATAGTACTTCTTGGAAGTACACTTTAAAGCACGTGATGAGTATGGGAACCGGGAGTTTGGAGGAAATGACTAGACCTTAGTACAAGTGGGAGATTGTTGGAGTTGTGTACTTAATGTCTAGATTTAAGTAACGATAAACTCCCGGTCATAGCATTTAATCTATTTAATTAATAAACAATTGTTTGCTTTTAATTATTATTAATTAAATATATGCAAATCATAGTCCTAGATTCTATACGTTGTAGTTAGTATGGTGTGCGACGTCACACAGAAGATCATACTATCGGTTACTCGTATTTAATCAAACAGTGGCTCACGACCTAGATGGACCCGGACCAATCCATCGGTATAGTCGTTGTGTGAGAGAGAAAATAATTTGTCTTAATTATTTTATCACACTTGTACACTTGGTGTATTGAGCGGATCGTTGAGATTCATCGATTAGGATTGCCGGCGATAATCGATTCGAGTCTCAGAGTATTTTATTCTTAATCCCCGATATTGTTGCGGGTGTGTATATTTAATATAAGTGACTTTGATTTACCAAAGGAATTAACCGATTTAATTATTGGGTTAATTACCGGTTAAGTTGGGTCACTATATTTTATATATGGCATGCCGTGAATGATTGACCGGACAGTGTATCCCGGAAGGGTTGATAATATCCCCGAGATGAGTTCAAAAGGAATTATTGTGTAAACCTCATGAGTGGATTCGTTCCGCACAATAATTAAGGTTGAATGGTACTAGTCTCGGATTCAAGAGATGAATATAAATTAATTAGCAATAAATTAATTTTATTCATGGATATTTAAATCTTAAATACACGGAATAAATAATACTACCGGAGAAATATTATTTGATATAATATGGTTTAATATTGGGAGTGCAATTAATTTATATAGTGGAAAATAAATTAATTAATATTAATGGGAGATTAATAGATTTGGGCTTGGGCTCAATTTAATCATTAATATTGGAAGCCCAATATTCCACCTCCTTTAGATCCCCTACGTAGCCTATAAAAGCCCTACATGGTCTTCACTTTTTGATAAGACAAGAATATCAATAGTTGATAGTTCTAGAGAGTTGAAGAGGATCCATAAGCTTGGAGGATCGTCGCCCACCCGACGTTCAAGCTAGTGCAAGGAATACGTGGGAAGATCGTAAGGTCATCAACTTAGATTCGTTTCTCCGCACAACGAATTAAAAGGTAAAATCACATACTCTCTTCTATGAATTTATGTGGATTAATTGTGATGCATACATGAACGGACGATCCGGGTAAACGACGAACTTCGGGGACGGGGATTCGAGATCCCCGGCGAAGGTTCGAGAGAGCCCTCGGCTGGGAGCCGAGGGGGTGGCGGTCGGCCTAGGGCTCGACCGCCGGCAGCGGCCACGCGAGGGGAGCCCCGGCTGGACGCCGGGGCGAGCGATCGACCAAGGGTCGATCGCTGGGGGCTGCCGCGGCTTCGCGCCGCGGCTGGGCGCTCCCTCCCCGGCCGGTGGTGGCGGTGAGTCGCCGGACTCACCGCCGGGGGCTGCTAGGCAGCCCCACGTGATCGACGGCGATCGCGAGCCCCACGGTGGGGCTCGGCTAGGGTTTAGCCGCGGGTTCATCCCGCGGCGATGCTCTTGACGAGCCCGGTTCTTCGTGGTGTTCGTGATCGGTCTCCGGCGAGAGGATTTCGGTCGGGTTATTATTTTCCGCAATTTTTTAATGACCCGGGATATCGAATTCCAACAATAGCAACAGCTAGGCTGGAAAAGGGTAAACCCGTGGGACCACATGTACAGCAAATGATTGGATTATTTGCTTCATGTGCTCGCCTCGGTTTTGCATATGATGACGAGTTGGCTACCGATTTCATTCTCCATTCTCTTCATGATGGTTATGACGCCTTTAGGCTGCATTTCCACATGAATGGACTGAAGAAATCGTTTCATGAGCTCCATGGGATGCTTAAGGACCCTAGGAGGGAAGTTCTTATGATTCGGGAAGGAGGTACCAAAAATTTCAAGGGGATTAAGAAACCGGAAGTGAAAGGCAAAGGGAAAGGGAAAGCTGTGGCAGCTCCTTCCAAAAGGTTCTTGAAAGCTTCTAAGGTTCCTGGGGAATCTGAGTGTTTCTATTGCAAGAGTGTTGGACACTACAAGCGAGATTGCCCTAAGTTCAAGGAAGATGTGAAGAACGGTGTCGTTCCTTCATCTTCAGGTATTTATGTCATAGACATAAACTTTACAAATTCTTCTTCTTGGGTATTGGATACCGGATGCGGTGCTCACATTGTTTCACATGTGGAGGGACTGCAAAGAAGTAGAACTTTGGTAAAGGGAGATGTCGATTTGCGGGTTAGAAATGGAGCGAGGGTCGCTGCATTAGCCGTAGGATCTTATGATTTGTGTTTGCCTTCGGGCCTTGTTGTAGTATTAAATAATGTTTATTTCGTACCAAGTATTACCAAGAACATCATTTCTATTTCAGTATTGGATACTGAAGGATTTTCCTTCACTATAATAAATGGTTTGTTTACTATTTCAAAAAGTGGAGTGTTCTATGGTTCGGCACGATTAGAACATGGTTTATATATACTTCAACTTGACAATCATATATATAACATTGATACCAAAAAGGCCAAATCGAATTAATTCAATGAAACATACCTTTGGCATTGTCGATTAGGTCACGTCAACATTAAACGTGTAGAGAAACTTCTTAAAGAAGGCATTCTCAAATCTTTTGACTTGGAGTCATTTGATACATGTGAAGGATGTTTGATGGGCAAAATGACAAAGTCACCTTTTCTAGGGAAAGGAGAACGCGCAAGTGACCTATTGGGTTTAATCCATACTGATGTATGTGGTCCAATGAGCTCACGAGCACGTGGAGGTTATTTCTACTTCATAACTTTTACCGATGACTTAAGTAGATATGGTTATGTCTATTTAATGAGGCATAAGTCGGAAGCCTTTGAAAAGTTCAAAGAATTCCAAAATGAAGTTGAGAATCAACTTGGTAAGAAGATAAAAGCCATTCGATCGGATCGAGGTGGTGAATATCTTAGCCAAGAATTCGATGATCATCTGATGAGTTGTGGTATTCTATATCAACTCACTCCACCTGGAACACCCCAGATGAATGGTATTTCCGAAAGGAGAAATAGAACCTTATTAGATATGGTTCGATCGATGATGAACCTTAGTGAACTACCAAAATCTTTTTGGGGACACGCACTTTTAACAGCGGCCTATACACTGAATAGGACACCGTCAAAAGCTGTTGATAAGACACCATACGAGGTATGGAAAGGGAAGGTCCCTAACTTGTCTTATATCAAGATTTGGGGATGTGAAGCTTATGTGAAGAGAAATATTTCTACAAAGTTTGAACCCAAATCGGATAAATGTTTCTTTGTTGGTTATCCAAAAGAAACACGAGGGTACCACTTTTACAACCAATCCAAGAACAAAGTATTTGTTGCTCGAGATTGTGTATTTCTTGAAATAGAATATCTTTCCAAGAAAGTAAGTGGGAGCTCAGTTGAATTGAATGAAGTTCAAGAAGACTTGAACGAGGTTCAAGAAGAAAAAACTGAGATGGAGACTCAGGACTTGGTTGAGAGTACTCCAGTGGTTTTAGAAACCACACCTAACCCTCGAAGGTCTGGAAGGATTAGAACTCAACCTGACAGATACTTAGGTATTCTGACAAATGAGAACTATGAAATCATGCTTTTAGAAAGCAATGAACCTTTGACCTATATCCAAGCTATGACGATTCCAGATTCCGAGAAATGGCAGGGTGCCATGAAATCCGAAATGGAATCAATGTCTGAAAATCAAGTTTGGAACTTGGTCGATTTGCCTAAAGGGGCTAGGCCCATTGGATGCAAATGGATTTACAAGATAAAAACAGACATGAATGGAAAACCTAGTGTTTTCAAAGCAAGGTTTGTGGCAAAAGGATATAAACAAATTCACGGGGTGGATTATGATGAAACCTTTTCACCAGTTGCTATGATTAAATCCATTCGGATTCTCTTAGCCATTGCTGCTCATTATGATTATGAGATATGGCAAATGGACGTTAAAACCGCCTTCTTGAATGGGATTCTAGTAGAGGATGTGTTTATGACACAACCAGAGGGTTTTATCGATCCTAATCAGGCTGAGAGAGTATGCTAGCTTAATAGATCTATTTATGGATTAAAACAAGCATCTCGTAGCTGGAATCTTCGGTTCGATGAATCCATACAAGAGTTTGGATTTCAAAAGAACATGGAAGACTCTTGTGTTTACAAGAAGGTCAGTGGGAGTTACGTTGTATTCATTGTGTTGTATGTCGATGACATACTCCTTATTGGAAACAATATTCCTATGCTTAATTATGTTAAAGAATGGCTTGGAAAATGGTTTTCAATGAAGGATCTTGGAGAAGCACAGTACATATTGGGCATCAAGATCTGTCGGAACAGATCGAAAAGGATGCTTGGACTTAGTCAAGCAACCTATATTGATAAGGTGCTTGACAGGTTCAGAATGAAAGACGCCAAGAAGGGTCTCATTCCAACGACTCATGGTACATCTCTAAGCAAGAGGCAGTGCCCTTCGGGACCTGATGAGCAAATAAGGATGGAAAATATTCCTTACGCTTCGGCAATAGGGTCTATAATGTACGCCATGATATGTACACGACCGGATGTATCGTATGCTTTGAGCATGACGAGTCGGTTTCAAGGAAACCCAGGTGAGGCGCATTGGACTGCGGCCAAGAATATTCTTAAGTACCTTAGAAGGACTAAAGAGTATTTTCTTGTCTTTGGAGGATAAAAAGAGTTGGTTGTGACAGGATATACGGATGCAAGCTTCCAAACAGACAAAGATGATTTCTGGTCTCAGTCCGGTTTTGTCTTTTGTCTGAATGGAGGTGCGGTGAGCTGGATGAGTTCCAAGCAACCCACCGTAGCTGATTCTACTACAGAGGCTGAGTACATTGCTGCATCAGAAGCAGCAATGGAGGCCGTTTGGATGAGAAATTTCTTAGATGAGCTCGGTGTCGTACCTAATTCGGCCCATCCGATAGCTCTCTATTGTGATAATAGTGGAGCTATCGCGCAAGCCAAGGAGCCTAGGGAGCACCACAAATCCAAACATGTGCTCAGGAAGTTCCACATTCTCAGGGAGATAGTTAGTCGTGGAGACATCGAGATAAATAAAGTTGCAACTAATGATAATGTTGCAGACCCGTTAACTAAACCACTCCAGCAGTCAAAGCATGATGCTCATACGACTGCAATAGGGATACGATATCTTAGAGATGGATTGTGATTCCTATTACTGTATTGTGTACTTTTGGAGTTTATGTAAACATTCACGTATCTTTTATGATATTCAATAAATTTCTTCATATAATTGTGGTTTAAATTGTATGAATTGTCCAAATGATTAAATTATATTAATTGGGTTATGAGGTCGATTTACCACATAAATGAAGTCCCAATAGTTGAACTAATATAATTAAATCATAGATCTGTTCCTAGTTCGTATTATCAAGTACGGACAAACTGATAATACAATGAACTAGATTGTAATGTGTACTATAGCGCCGCTTCATGGGCTAGTGATGTGGGACATCAAGTACAATTACATAGATATTAGCTAGGAGCTAATGATCGAACAGACCCGACTGAAATAGTATTTAAGATTTCGAGTCATAATACTATTTCATTGACTGTCGAGCAATTTCCTTTGACCTGAGTAGTCCAGAGTGATTCCATTGTGAAATGGTGTACTTTTATACAAGTAAACGCCTTTCGTAAAAGGAGGTTATAAAACTTGTTATTAGTGTTGGAGTGGTATACTTAATGTCTAGATTTGAGTATTGTGAACTCCTTGTACACTTTCATTTACCTATTAAATACAAACATTCATTTGCTTTTAATTATTGTTAATTAAATACATGCAAATTATAGTCCTGGATTTTATACGTTGTAGTTAGTATGGTGTGTCGGGCCCACACAGAAGATCATACTATCGGTTACTCGTATTTAATCGAACAGATGCTCACGACCTAGATGGACACGGACCAATCCATCGGTATAGTCGTTGTGTGAGAGAGAAAATAATTTGTCTTAATTATTTTATCACACTTGTACACTTGGTGTATTGAGCGGATCGATTGAGACTCATCAATTAGGTTTGCTCGGCGATAATTGATTTGAGACTCAGTGTATTTTATTCTTAATCCCCGATACAATTGCGGGTGTGTATATTTAGTATAAGTGACTTTGATTTTCCAAAGGAATTGACCGGTTTAATTATTGGGTCAATTACCGGTTAAGTTGGGTCACTATATTTTATATATGGCATGCCGTGAATTATTGACGGGACAGTGTATCCCGGAAGGGTTGATAATATCCCCGAGATGAGCTCATAAGGATTTATTATGTAAACCTCGCGAGTGGATTTAATTCCGCATAATAAATAAGGTTGAGTGGTACTAGTCTCGGATAAAAGAGATGAATAAATTTATTAAGCAATAAATAAATTTTATTCATGGATATTTATATCTTAAATACACAAAATAAATAATACTACCGGAGAAATATTATTTGGACATAATATGGTTTAATATTGGGAGTGCAATTAAATTTATATAGTGGAAAATAAATTTAATTAATATTGATAAGGATTAATGGACTTGGGCAGTGGGCTCAATTTAATCTTCAATATTGGAAGCCCAATATTCCACCTCCTTTAGATCCCCTACGTAGCCTATAAAAGCACTACATGGCCTTCATAATAGACAAGACAAGATAATCATACTTGATTAGTCTAGAGAGTTGAAGGAGATCCATAGGAGTTCGATAGATCGTCGCCCACCCGACGTTCGAACGGAGTGCAAGGAATACGTGGGAAGATTCAAAGGTCATCTTGATTTCGTTTCTCCGAACAACGAATCGAAAGGTAAAAATCTAAATACCCTTGATTTATTCGGTTTTGATTTATCGAGAATACCGTAGAACAAGATCCGAAGATCGAACCCGGAGTAGAGGACGATCGCGTGGTGGTGGCGAAGCCACCGGACCACGGGCGATCGCCCCTAGGGTTTCGGCGGGGCAACGGGGGCCGAACCCTCGGCTTGGCCGAGGGTGTGCGATCGACCGCGAAGGGTCGATCGCTGGGCACGGGCTGGTGCCGTGCCCAACCCCGCCGTGAAGGCGGGGGCCTCCAGGCGGCGGCGAGTCGCCGGACTCGCCGCGGGGGCTGCCGGAGCAGCCCCACCCCAACCGATCGCCGGCGTGCGATCGGTGATCGCATCGAGCCCCGCGTGCGGGGGCTCGGGCTGGGCGTGCGCGCGGCTTCGGCCGCGTCGTGCGTTCGGCTCGTGCTCCGGCTCGTACGTGGTGCTCGCGTGATCTCCGGCGGATGGTTTTGATCGGGTTATTGGTTTCCGCAAATTTAAATAGCCAGGGATATCGAATTCCAACAATTGGTATCAGAGCGTGGTTTACGTTCGCGGTATTTTCGATAAAATTGTTCTACCTTGCAGGGTTCCGACTATCATGGCTTAATTTATTATTCGTTTAATTTATTTTGTCATGTATGTTGGTTTGATTAAACTCTCGGACATGTCGAGATTTGTTTTTGGTGGTGAATGCTTGTAATAGTAAAAATTCGGGGGTAGACCGAATTTAGGATTTATTATTACGTTCTACGTTTTTCCGGAAATTGTATAGGGTGGATTTCATGTATAGAATCGATACCGGATAGTGTAAAATTAAATTTGTAATTTATTTTGCGTTGGATCGATGTCGAAACGACCGCCGGAGAAGACGCGTGACGAAGGAGATGATCGTGAGGGTGAAGGGCTCGGATCGACCGCCCCATGGTCGATCCCACGAGGACGATCGACCCACGCCCAAAGGGGCTGCCCGTGGGAGCTCCGGCCACGCCGGCCACCAATGGAGGTGGCGCGTGGGCTGGACGGCGGCGGTGCCTAGGCGGATGTCGAGGGGTGGCGCGGGGATCCCCACCCGTGCTATCCCGGTCCGGTAATTCGCTTTCCTAATTGGTTCGGGTTTCTCCTATTTGAGTGTTCCTATTTTTGGGAACTCTCATGGATTAGGAAAAGAATCAATTTGGAATTAATTAGGATTCCTAATTGATTATTTCTATTTTATGGAAATATTCATGGATTAGGAATCTAATTAATTTGGAAAGTAGAAGAGTCCTAAATTATTTTATTTCCTTATTTCATTATGGAAATCATCTAGAATATTCCAAGTGGGTCTTGGATAGATTATTCTAGAGATTTAATGAAGTAGAAAGAGAAGATAAAATAAATAAAAATATTAATAATATTTAATTTTATTTTTGATTTATTCGATTGACTTAATTATTATTAATTAAGTATCTTTTGGATTTATTAAAAATAAATAGATTTAAATATTGGAAATTAATATTCTCGTCACATGGAGCATTCAAGAACGAAGACTAAAGACTAGAAGATGCGTACGGAGATGGAGTAAAGCCATAATAGTCGGAAAATAATATTCTAGTAATTATTTTGACTATGTGATAATACTATGTGCTTTATTACATGTATGCATGCTATATGTGTTTACTTTTATGCACTAGATAGCGTATCCCTTTGTTGTAAAAAGCTAAGTGGGAGAGGGTATGGAAACATACACATGGTCTCCATTGCTGCTCTCTTGGTGACTTTTATAAACTTTTGAAGTTTATATAGACAAGTTATTGGAGGAGAGTTCTTGTAATTCCTCTTACGAGAAACATTGATCAAGTTTATCAAACAATGCCTAATTTGTCTTTCCAAAGCTGATTTCAAGTCGACTCATTCTCACCCCGGGGAGTGGAATGGAGCCAGAGCCACTTGGTCATGTCGAGGACACAAATTAGAGGCAGTCGTACCATTCTTTGATAGATGGATCGATTGTCTACTCGGCTCCCTCATTTATGAGAGATAGAGTTGTTCGCATGGTGAATCACTGGTTAGAAACTTCGAGTTTCACTTATGATTCTCCACGTCTTGATTTACAAGATCGAATGGATCAAGTAATTGGATTTCAATTATATAAATCTTCTGGTGTAGTAAACGTCCACACGAACGTGGCTTGCTATACTGGATGGGATTTTAGAATGATTGATGTAGACAGTTATAGGGAATTGTGAAGGATTGTGAGTTATCGTAAACGTCCGAACGAACGTGGCTTGCGGTGATGTAGCAATTCTAAACGATTCACCTTGGTACTGAGTAATGGTTTACACTTAGATACGCTTTATAGTATTCTTCCCAACGAAGTGACGCTATAATGATGTATGACCAAAGCAAATCTAATTGCTAAATCATTTGGGTGGGTAAACGTCCACACGAACGTGGCTTGCTTTAACCTGATGGGATTTTAGATGTGATTAGTGATTTAATGATATTATTTGAGGGAGATAATATCGGATATTAAATTGTTTGTTTGTTTTATGTGCTTATAGGTTAGGAATGACTGTGACCCCACTTTGTGATATACTTAAAGATGAAAACTCACTGGTTCCATATAGTACTGATTGGAAAAGAAATCTGGACATTGTCCAGACTGTTGAGCCTTCCGAATCCACAACTGACCCAACTTATGAGGACATTTGGAATGACCTCAGAATAATGTTGAGGCATAGTGTGGAAGCCGGACAAGAAGTGATTGACATACTCTATAAATTCAGTCCTATTAGAGAATCGCTTAAAAACGATTTGAAAAAGGCGGAACTTATAAGTATGGTCAGAAAGTCACAAGCTCTTGTGGCTAAGATGGAAGTGCAAGAAAAGAAGCCCAGTGGTTCCAAACCACGGAATGGGAAGAGCAAGCCGCGAGGCAAGTGCTATCGATGCAAGCAGTCTGGGCACTGGAGGTCTGATTGTCCTTGTTTACGGGCAGAAAATTCTAACAAGAACTTCTCCGCGAACACATTGATATTTAGGGGATTGAGGGAACAAAATAGAAAAGGTATAAGAGGGTTTTAATGCTAAATTCTTAATATATTCCTTGGGAAATGTGCACCTGCCTTACAAATAGAAAGTTTCTACTATTTATAGTACATGAATTAGGGTTTCCAATCATGGACTTGGGCTTAAATTACATGGGCTTTTCCCTATAATCAAATGTACGGACTACTCCTCCTTCAAAGAGAAATTTCCATTATGCCCTCCTGGACGGTAATCCCTACTCTACCCTTAATCGAATTTTCTCCGGGCGGATAGCTCCCCAAACGGATTCTTAGCGGTTCATTTCCTCGGCAGACCGGTTCTCGATCATATTCGGAATTATCCCCCAGCCTCTGATTCGCGCGACCAAATCTTCCTTATCCCTAGGACGACGCTCTTTGGGTTCCGAAAACCATGTTCATGCTGCTGCGAGATAAAAAAAACTTCCGCGAACAGGGCGAACATGATGCGATCAATCCATTCCACGGGGAGTGGGGACCTCTGCTCGGACACGCTCTAAAGTGTTAGGTTTGTGTTCTTTTGTGCTCGCGAGTGATCGTGGGCGGGGTTCCGCCACGTATCCATCGAGTGGGCGTATCACGGGTCGAAACAAATTTGGGCCATAATCCGGACTTTATGGGCTTAGAAAATAGGGTACAACAAATGATTGGCGCTAGAAGGAGGGGTGATCCTCGGGCGTTGAGCGAACAATTTAGGAAAAATGTTGGGAGTGCTAGAAGTGGTAGACCCGAACGCCACAGGAGTAGGGGAGTCTGCGAGCAGGAATGCACGCGATAACGGGAAGTCTCCAGTGGTGGAGGGAGAGTCGGAGGTCCAATTACAATTGACCAGCGAAGAACATCGCCAATGGACTATGATTGAAAAACTGAGAGCCGAGCAGCGTGAGCTCGCGGAGAAACAGAAGCTGGTCACAGAGAGGTTGGCCGAAGAAAAGAAGAAGGCAAATATCCAAGAGAGCGAGGTCCCCGACCTCAACATCGAACACTTGCAATCCCCTGAGGAGATAAAGCGGACCATTCAAAAACTGAAAGAACGATCCCGCATTCTAAAAGGAAAAGAACCACCGAAAACACCCGAGTTAGGGGGAAGATGTCTGGATGCAGATTTCGAAGAGGAGAACCCCCAACCTGATCATGTCCAGGTAACCATGAGGAAGACTGGAGGACGCTTTGTCCGCACAAGGGGTCGAGATCTAACTCAAATCATCGGGGATCCAGACTTGGAACGACGTTTGAGTGAGATGGAAAAGAAAATTTCCCAGCAGGAGGTCGATCCAAAAAAGCGATCAGCTTTAGTTGAGCCACTGACTCTACGAGTGGAAAGGGCGCGGGCACAGTTGGATATTGCCCCGCTCCTATCTCTGACTTACGATGGAAGGACGGACCCCGAGGTCCATTTGAACAAATATAATATATACATGGTGGGGCGAGGTGCCACAGATGAGACCAAGTGCAAACTCTTTCCGCTAACACTGGGAGATGCAGCCCACCACTGGTATACCGGACTCCCGCACAGATCGATCGACAGTTTTGGAGATCTAGGAGAGGCATTCGTTGCATATTTCTCCTCGAGAGTCAGGTGTCCGGAGGGGCGGCAACGCTTGATGGGAGTTAAACAGGGGAGTGACGAATCAGATGAGGAATATGTTGAACGCATCGAATCGATTGTGATGCAGGGAGAACAGGTCGGAGAGGAAGTCTTAGTACACGCTGCAGTAAGCGGTTTAAAGGCCACTTCAGAACTTTTCAAACCAATGATGAAAGATTATCCCAGAACTTACACGGAATTCCGGCGGAGGGCCGGCGAAGAAATTGCGCAGCAGCGGATCTACGCTCAGCGCATGAAAGAGTTAGAGCCCGGGAAGGGCCACAAGGAAGCTGTGGAGAAGAAAGACTGGTCGAAAAAGCCCGGGGGATACAAAGGGTTTCAAGGCCCGAAGAAAGGCGAACAGGGAAATCGTATAGTCGAAGATGGAAATTTGTTAGGAAGAAGTCCCGGGGCGATATTACAAATTTTCATGGAAAACCAGATAAACGCTATCTTCCCACCAAAACCTTTGTACACGCCCCCGGACAAGAGAAACCCTCGCAAGTGGTGCGCTTTCCACGAGGACATCGGACACACAACCGACGAATGCAGAGATCTGATCACCCAACTTCGGCGTTTGTTCGATGAGGGGAAACTGGGACCACTGTTGCGGGCACCAAAGAGAGGTCGCGATCACGATCAAGGTGATCGACGGGACCACAGACTCCATCAACAGCCCAGGTTGGAAGGGCCGCCGAACAGAAATTTGTTGCCCCCACCCCCGCCCGCGGGCGGTCCTCAACAAAATGAGTTTCCGCCGGATCTGAATGGAGGAAGAGTTAATATGATCGGGGGTTTGATCCCCGTCATTCATAAATCCAAGCGGCAAAGGAAAGAGGAATTGCGAAGATGGGAAAGCATAAATTCAGTAATTCCTTTTAAGGAGCCGACCATAGCCAAAGGAACGATTATCACATTTACTGATAGGGATCGAGAGGGTATCGCATACCCTAAAGAAGATGCGTTAGTCATCACAACCAAAATCCTGGGCGTCGAAGTCGCGAGGATCCTGATCGACAACGGCGCACACTGCAACCTAATCTTCAAACCGGCTCTAGATCAACTCGGGGACCTGGCAAGCTATGTAAAACCTTACAAGGAGATGTTGAAGGGATTTGGAAATATGGTCGTGCGCCCGCTGGGAAAAATCACAATGTCTGTAGAGCTAAAGGATCATTGGAATCCGGAAGTAAAAATTACGAGGATGATGGACTTTATTATTGTGGATTCCGAGAGTGTCTATAATGCTTTCTTCGGGAGGCCGTTCCTCGATGTTTTCGAGGCTGTGGCGTCCTCCCATTATTATTGTATTAAATTTCCTACCTCTAGCGGATCCGTGGGGACCGTGAAAGGGGATCAATATATGGCTAAGAAGTGTTTTGACTATTCTTTTTCTTCCACACCGCACCGTTTGATAAATATGATCGGAAATAACGACGAACGTATAAACACTGGGGCATCTGGCGATCCCGACCACCAAATGTGCGAACAAATAATAAATAACAACGAACAACAAATTAATGAGGGAAACGAGAAAATTAATCAATTAGTGGAATCTGACGGCGAGCATACGGTGGATCTTCAGATTTTAAAAATCTTGATTGACGAACTACCCGAAAGAGTCCAGGGATACGAACCGGAATTTGCAGCGACGAAGGTTGTAGGCGATGAGAACCCCGATCCTCGACTGGGTTTCGAACCCGAGGAAATCGAGGATCCTTGGGGACCCTCCCATTTCACCGCGGTCGACGAACTAGAAAGAGTAGGGCTAGACCCTGATCGCCCGGAATTGGAAGTTTTCATAGGATCAAAAATCCCGGAGAGGTTGAGAAAAGAATTGATAGATTTCTTAAAAGAGAACACGGACGCATTCGCTTGGTCCCATAAGGACATGGTCGGGATAAGTCCCGAACATGCCTGCCATCATTTGAAAATTGACCCGAACAGAAAACCCGTAGCACAAAAGAGGAGAAAAATGGGCCCCGAAAAATACGCAGCGCTAGCAGAGGAAGTAAAAAAGTTAGTCGACAATGATCTCGTGACTGAGGCATCCGAGGAGCCCCAATGGGTCGCGAACGTAGTCCTGGTGAAAAAGCCCAATAACGCGTGGAGACTGTGCATCGATTTCACCGATCTAAATAAAGCCTGTCCGAAAGATTATTTCCCTCTCCCCCACATCGACCATTTGATTGATAGTGTGGCCGGGTATGCGATCTTTTCAAACTGCGACTGCTACGCAGGGTACCATCAAATTCCTATGGCCGTCGAGGATATGGAATGTACGTCCTTCTACACAGATAAGGGTATTTTGTGCTGGAAGCGAATGCCGTTTGGACTAAAGAACGCGGGAGCGACCTATCAAAGGTTGGTAAACAAAATGTTTTCCGAACAGATCGGGGATACAATGGAAGTGTATGTGGACGATATCATCATTAAGAGCAAAAACGAAGAAGATCATGTGGCAGACCTGGCCACGGCTTTCGCCATCTTGAAAGTTTATAACATGAAGCTGAATCCGAAGAAATGCCATTTCGGGGTGTACGCCACGAAATTCCTAGGGCACATCGTACATCAGCGAGGGATAGAGGCCAACCCCGAGAAGATCAACGCTATAATAAATCTGAGGGAACCTAAATGCTTGAGGGACGTACAGAAACTGACAGGGTGTCTGGCAGCCTTGAGCAGGTTCATTCCGCGTTTAGGAGATAAAAGCAGACCTTTCTTTAAGGCCATCAAAAACCAAAAGTTCCAGTGGGGTAAAGAAAGTCAAGAGGCATTTGAGAGATTGAAAGAGCACTTGAAAGACCCCAAGATTCTGTCAAAACCAGTGTCCGGAGAAAAACTTTTCCTATATCTGGCGGCATCCGAACACGCTTTGAGCTCGGTACTCGTCCGAGCAGAGGGCCAGGTCCATCAACCCATCTATTTTGTCAGCCAAGCGCTCCACGATGCGGAGACCAGGTACACCCCCCTGGAAAAGTTGGCGTATGCTCTGGTTATGAGTGTCCGAAAACTCCGACCTTATTTTTTCGACCACCCGGTAGAAGTTCTGACCACCATGCCTCTAAGACAAGTTCTGCAAAGACCCGACACGAGCGGCAGACTGTTAAAATGGAGTCTGGAAGTCGGACAATACGACATTACTTATTCTCCCCGCACCGCGATCAAAGGACAAGTTTTGGCCGATTTCATCGTGGAGTTAACGTTCCCAAAGATTATCCCTTCAAACGATTTCCCACCTTGGAAACTGTATGTAGACGGGTCATCGAACAGTTCCCACGCTGGGGCTGGAATAGCGTTGATCGGGCCTGAGGGACAATCTTTCGCACACGCGATCAAATTCGAGTTCACGGCGACCAATAACGAGGCCGAATATGAAGCTTTGATCGCGGGATTGAATTTAACGTTGGCGGTAGGGGCGCAACGTGTTCACATATTCATGGATTCCCTGTTAGTGGTGAACCAAATCAAAGGCGAGTACGAGACAAGATGTGACAGAATGGAAAGGTATTACGAACACGTTTTGGCTCTTTGTGAGAAGTTTCCTAAGGTTTTCATCGAGCAGATCCCCCGAGAACAAAATTCACAGGCAGACGCCCTGTCGAAATTAGCATCCTCCGAGGGAGTAGCGGACGTTACGAACGTGATAATAACAAGCCAGGCAAGCTCAGCCATAGAAGAAAAACAAAACTTGATGATAATCGACCGGGGGGAAAATTGGATGGATCCAATAAAGGCATACTTAACGACCGGAGAACAGCCCGAAGATAAAGTTGAGGCCCGACAGCTGAGGATCCGATCAGCCAGATATATCTTGATCGATGGCGCTCTGTACCGACGAAGTATGTTCCTACCACTTTTGAAATGCATAACCCCTCTGGAGGGACAAAGGGTTTTTAGCGAAATACATGACGGGGTATGCGGGAACCATGCGGGCGGACAATCATTGGCGCATAAAACCGCCCGCCAAGGCTATTACTGGCCTACGTTAAGGAAGGACGCGATTCGCTACGCAAGAAGGTGTCACCGGTGCCAGATCACCGCTCCTATCATCCGAACACAACCGGAATATCTTAACTCAATTTATAGTCCGTGGCCGTTCGCCTCGTGGGGAATCGACCTTATCGGCCCTTTGCCAACGGGGTCGGGAGGGGTAAAATACGCAGTAGTGGCCGTGGATTATTTTACCAAGTGGGCCGAGGCAGAACCACTAAAAACAATCGACCAGAAGGCCATCATCCGCTTCATATGGAAGAATATCATCTGCCGGTTCGGGATTCCTCACACGATCACTTCGGACAATGGGAAGCAATTCGACGGACAGGAGATAATGGAGTTTTTCAACAAATGGAAAATCAAGAAGGTCTTTTCTACACCTTACCACCCCCAGACAAACGGGCAGGTAGAGGCGGTCAACAAGATTTTGAAACATACAATCAAGACCAGGATCGAAGAAAGACAAGGAAGGTGGGCAGCAGAGCTGCCCGATATGCTATGGTCATACAGAACGACCAGTAAAGCCGCCACGGGAGAAACCCCATTCGCTTTGGCATATGGGGCGGAAGCCGTAATCCCATCAGAAATCGAGATCCCTAGCCACAGAGCATCCCAGGATTTGAACGATAACAACGACAAGGCTATGCGGTTAGAATTGGATTTTTTGGAGGAGAAGAGATTAAATTCTGTTCACAGGAACGCAGCATCGAAGCAGAAAGCGGAGAGATTTTTCAACTCCAAAGTGAAGATCCGGAGATTCATGCCCGGAGATTTGGTTTTGAAGAGGATAATGGGTCCGAGCACTGGGGCATTGGGCCCGAACTGGGAGGGACCAATGCGAGTCAGAAAACACGTACAAAATGGCGCTTACGAACTCGAACACCTGAATGGAGTAGCAGACCAATACCTGTGGAACGCTTTGTACTTAAAGAAGTATTTCCAATAAATTCAAACACTATGATGTAATGGTTGGGTATGAGAATGTCTAAACAAGTTTGAGAAATAAAAATCCCTTTTCATGCTCCAACCGTAAAGTTGTTCGTTGGCGAAGGAAAAATCCTCGCATTTCGGAAATCGCCGAGCCGGACAGGCAATGGACTGTCCGACCACTCGGGCGACAAAAACAAAAAAATCAAGAAATGGCAAAGGATAAATCCTCGCATTTCGGAAATCGCCGAGCCGGACAGGCAATGGACTGTCCGACCACTCGGGCGACAAAAACAAAAAAAATCAAGAAATGGTAAAGGATAAATCCTCGCATTTCGAAAATCGCCGAGCCGGACAGGCAATGGACTGTCCGACCACTCGGGCGACAAAAACAAAAAAATCAAGAAATGGCAAAGGATAAATCCTCGCATTTCGAAAATCGCCGAGCCGGACAGGCAATGGACTGTCCGACCACTCGGGCGACAAAAACAAAAAAATCAAGAAATGGCAAAGGATAAATCCTCGCATTTCGGAAATCGCCGAGCCGGACAGGCAATGGACTGTCCGACCACTCGGGCGATAAAAACAAAAAAATCAAGAAATGGCAAAGGATAAATCCTCGCATTTCGGAAATCGCCGAGCCGGACAGGCAATGGACTGTCCGACCACTCGGGCGATAAAAACAAAAAAATCAAGAAATGGCAAAGGATAAATCCTTGTATTTCGGAGGTCGCCGAATCGGACAGAAAATGGTTAGTTTCTCTAAAAGTTTTTAAAGGTCGCAAGTCCAAGTTCTTAAAAATCGGTGTTTTACACGAACCATCGATATGCTTATTACGCGAAATCAAAATCATTAACTTATATCCATTCAGATACGTGGAGCTTTTCATACACAACAGGCAATTAAATAGATTCGCGGGCGAGAAAATCAGATAATTTAAATAAGAAAAAGGAGAACTTCCATTCATAGAAATAAAACATCCGGACAGAACCGGGATTACAAAAGATAGGCTGAAATAAAAACAGAAAATGAAGAGTCCTCAATGAAGGTCCGGATCGACCACCAGCAGGAACTCTGAGTCGAACACTCGGACGGAAAACCCATCGGTCGGGTGGTAGAGGAAGCGGACATGCCATCCGTGACGAATACACGACTCCCTCACAAACTCCTCCCAACCTGGTCCGAACACGGAAATGAACCCATGGCGACGCTTCAGTTCGAATACCCAGAGCTTTCTCTTCACGTCCGTCATCAAAACGAAGTAGCCCAGATGCACTCCGATCAAGTCGGTGAAGACAGGAGGTAGAGGAAGTTTCTTGGCATGCCACCTGCTCGAAAAGAGCAGATCAACGCGACAAGAGCCATCAGATTTCGCGGACACTCGGGCCATGATCTTTGCGAACAGATGAGAAAATTAGTGGTTTCGAATTCGGTAAGGTGAAAATGGTTTGGAGAGTAACTACATATTTATAGGTGAGTTTCGCTTGTCACCTGGGGAAATGGAATCGACACTATCCATACGAAAAGACACTTCAGAAATCTGAACCGACGCAAAGAGCATCTGTCAGATACTCAATACCTCGTTCAGCGTACCTTTCACCCGAAAAGTCGCGCTACATCACGATTTGACGTTTGAAACCCCTACATCACTTAATATCCTCGCATCACGAAGAGGGACCGCGATTTGAAAGGTAATGAAAAACCCGAACACTGGGGCATTTCGGTCCGCGTTGTTGGTCGCGGATCGAAATGAACGCACTCATAAGGGATTTAGCATAATATTTCACGAGCATAGAAATTCGAAAATAATCCGATGAGACAACTTTTGGTCCGAATAAAAGACAAATACTTAGTACGAGTCACATAATAAGGAATAAACAATGTCTGAGAATACAAAACAAACGACTTGGAACTAAATGTCTAAACGACGGGCTCAGAAGCACCTTTATCCCCGTCTTCAACATCAGTTCCCGAAATCTCATCGTTCTTCGACCCGCTATCTTTCCCGACCAGGTTTTGAGGTTTGAGTGGACGACATAATTGGTTCTTGTTTGGCCACCATGCGAGGTCAAGGCCCAGGTCTTCGCTCAAATCCAACGCCTCGATGGGAAGATCCGGATGGATTTTGTTATCCTCGACAAACTTTTTGAAACTGATCATCAAGGCATCAGTCTTCTGGCCACTCCGGAGTAAATCCCGCAGACAGTCGAAGAAGGCGCAACAATAAATCCAGTCGCCGTAAGTGACCAGGTTGGTGGCGGGATTCTCTTCCCTCTCCACGTCAGCTGCACGATATGCCGCCACTTCCCCCTCCAGCACTCTGATCGTTTCGTCTTTCTTTTTCAAACTGGCCAAGGCATGATTCTCAGCCTGTGTTTTCTCAACCAGCTCGGCCCTCACAGAATCCAGCTCACGTTGCACCTCCCGAAAATTTTCTTCATGCTCGCTCTCCCTCTTGACAGAGGCCTCGATCTCAGCCCTCAATCCGACCACGATCCCCTCCAACTTAGCCACCTCGGAGTTAGCGTCTTTGTTTTTCTCCTCCAGATTCTTGATCTTCTCGGTTTCCAAGCGATGAAGCCCTTTCATCTGAGCGATCACGACCATCATCTTGTCATATTCCTCTTTGAGCGAGGAAGGGGCCGCCTCGGGCACCTGGGATGAACTTTCAAAGGCTCCTAATAGGGAATACACCAGAAAGGAGAGTCTCGACGCAGCGATCATAGTCAAGTAACCCGCTTCCTTGGGGTGCTGGCGAACATATTCCGGGTGTTTGCACCAGTCGCGGGGGACGTTGTCAATTGTCTTCTTGATGTGTTCGGGCAGATTATCCAGCGAAGGGACAGACTTGGCCGAGTCGAAGGACTTCAAGAAATCCGAAAAATCGGTATCCCCCGGCCTGAACCTGCGAGCAAAAAAAAAAAGTAAATCTCAGGAAATCTGGAAAAATGCAAGAAAGAAATAAGTAATAGACTAAGGTAAAATTGATCGAAAGGTCACTAACGCAGCCGCGGACTTCGAGCTGCTCGCTTCATGGATGGCAGGAGTGAACGCAAGAGTAACAGTATCAGGATTCATCGTATTGAAGATTCCCGGGTCCTTCTCAACCCTCGGAGGAGAAATCATTGTGTGCCCGGGGGTTTCATCTCGGGGTGTTTCGAAATCATCCTCGAATATCGGCAAAGGGGATTTCTCCCCCTCAACCCGAGGGTGTTTCTCCGCGGTTGGAGAACGGTCTCCCCGGTTTTTCCTTTTCCTCACCAACTTCTCGGGTGCCACGCCCATCGCGCCGGCCACCGTCTCTTTCTTCTTCTCATCCTTAGCATTCTTCTTCCGAGTCAGAAGCGAGGATAGACGAGCATTCATATCTTCCGAACTAGCTCCCGTTGGAGGATACTTGTAGCGAGGATACCTACGAACTGCAAAGTTTCAAACATGAAAGTTATATCCACTCGAATAGCACGGACACGACAAATTACGGAATGACCTACTACTATAAGAGGGCGCGGACTCACTAATATACTCATTTTCGGCATTTTGAGGAATACTAATAAAACGCGAGGAGCGGATGCGGTCAGCACTTATCCACTGGCCGAACATCAACCAGTCTTCGGGCATACCCAAAATCCTCTCCAAAACCACCAAAAAATCCCAGCTCAGATCAGCCAAGAGCGGGGGTTGGGGTCCTAAAAAAGGATATAAAAAAAAAAAAAAGAAAAATAATCGGAAAGAGACATAACCAAAGTGAAGTGTTACTAAAGGAAACGTAGAAATTTTTCACTAACGGGTGCGGGGGATCTGATATTCAGCACTCAGTCGATAATTGATCGAGTTCCACGATCCGCTCACAAAAAACCAGTCATTCCACCAAGATTCTCTTTTCTCCGGCAGGTCCCAGATGATGCTTTGTCGAGATTTCAGATAGTGGTCGCCACTACTTCTCACCGATTGGCGACTCAGTAAGGAGACAAACTCCACGGGAAGCAGCCCTCTATATAGACCATAATGACCGAAGAGAGTGGAGAGGGAGATTAACAAGAGCCAAGAGTTTGGCGTTAGTTGCATAGGAGCAACACCCCACTCGAGGACTGCTCGGGCAAGAGTATCATGTATGGGGAAGCGAAGACCACTCCTCATCATGTCATAATTCACGGCGACCATTCCCTCGGGAGGGCGATCAGCTCGATCAAATTTATTCGGACAGTGAAGGTGAACGTCAGAGGGAATTTCCCACTTGACCCTCTGCGATTGAAGATGTTCGTCGATTACTGTACTCACTCGGGCTCCCGCATTAAACGCACTAGGGGGCGGTTCCTCGGTCGGGAGATCTGTACGGATCACGGGTACATAAGGATGTTCGGCCAGATAAGCGCCATAAGAGAATTCAGTTGGGGGACCCCGGAAACCAGCGACTAGTGTTGCGAACAGTTCGAAATCAGGATGTACCACTTCTGAGAACCAATCGTTCTTTTCATCATCAGTCAAAGGGTAGGGATCCATAGTGTTCGTAGCCATAATCCGATCGGATAACGCGAGCAGGTCCGAGGATAAAGGAGATAAAACTCTCGAGATGTCAATAAACGCGGGGAGAATCACACCCCGGATGTAATCGGAATCGTATTCAGGAGTCGACGTTTCACTAGACATCGACCAAGGAGGGAATACTCAACAATAATGCGAATAGGAAGACGTATTTACAAGATTTTGAAAATAAAAAGAGTCCGCGCCCCGAGTAAGTATCTAAAATAAAGAAATAATAAAGGTAGATAATGCGTACCCGGGCAAGAAAGATCGGAAGCAGAGAGCAGATCACGCAACGTTTTCAGGAGAGCCAAAAGCGTTTATGGGTGCCCCCTCTTCAGTATATATAGGGAGGATTAGGGGCGGTAAAACCCCCTAAAATTCAAAATTCAAAAATTCTGACAGCCGAAGGGACGTTTGTACAACTTCCAAGGCGCCGATTCCACCGGTTTATGAACCCAAGATCGAGGGAATTTAAACCGGCCATTTAATGGGCAGAAACGGTCCATTCTTCTTCCGGGCATAACATTTCAACTCTGTAAAACGCTTATCCCCGGGGGGCATTTGTTGTACCCTATTTTCTAAGCCCATAAAGTCCGGATTATGGCCCAAATTTGTTTCGACCCGTGATACGCCCACTCGATGGATACGTGGCGGAACCCCGCCCACGATCACTCGCGAGCACAAAAGAACACAAACCTAACACTTTAGAGCGTGTCCGAGCAGAGGTCCCCACTCCCCGTGGAATGGATTGATCGCATCATGTTCGCCCTGTTCGCGGAAGTTTTTTTATCTCGCAGCAGCATGAACATGGTTTTCGGAACCCAAAGAGCGTCGTCCTAGGGATAAGGAAGATTTGGTCGCGCGAATCAGAGGCTGGGGGATAATTCCGAATATGATCGAGAACCGGTCTGCCGAGGAAATGAACCGCTAAGAATCCGTTTGGGGAGCTATCCGCCCGGAGAAAATTCGATTAAGGGTAGAGTAGGGATTACCGTCCAGGAGGGCATAATGGAAATTTCTCTTTGAAGGAGGAGTAGTCCGTACATTTGATTATAGGGAAAAGCCCATGTAATTTAAGCCCAAGTCCATGATTGGAAACCCTAATTCATGTACTATAAATAGTAGAAACTTTCTATTTGTAAGGCAGGTGCACATTTCCCAAGGAATATATTAAGAATTTAGCATTAAAACCCTCTTATACCTTTTCTATTTTGTTCCCTCAATCCCCTAAATATCAATGTGTTCGCGGAGAAGTTCTTGTTAGAATTTTCTGCCCGTAAACAGTCCTCTCATCAAAGGTACGAAATTTTCCTTAGTCACCGAAACATTGTCAGTGGTGTTATCTACCAGCACCTGGTGTGTAGATACGGGGGCCACTGATCATGTCTGCAATTCATTGCAGGGGTTCCAGGAAACCCGGAGACTTAGAGAGGGAGAGATCGTGGTCTACATGGGCAATGCCGCGAAGGTGGCGGCTGTTGCAGTGGGAGACGTTCACTTACGCTTTAGTAGTGATAGGGTTTTAGTTTTACAAAATTGTCTTTATGTACCCAACTTTAGAAAGAATTTAATTTCGGTTTCTAAACTTATTTTGAATGGATATTCTGTTTCTTTTGACCACTCTGTGATCATAAGAAGAAACAGTGAAATTATCTGTTCTGGTACATTGGTGGACGATTTGTATGTGCTAAATCCTGAGTCTAACACGATGCAACTAACCGAGAGTAATAACACATCTACGAACACCAATAAGAGAAAGGAACCTTCTAAGATGAATCAATTATACTTGTGGCACTTAAGGCTAGGTCATATTAACTCAAATAGAATTCAAAGGTTGAAAGCTGATGGTCTCATCAGTGGTGTTGAAGGAGAGGACCTTCCAACCTGCGAATCCTGTTTAGAGGGAAAAATGACCAAGCGTTCTTTTTCTGGTAAAGGACGAAGGGCTGAACAAGTATTGGATTTGATTCACTCTGATGTATGCGGACCTATGTCTACTCAGGCAAGGGGAGGGTACGAGTATTTCATCACTACTGATGATTACTCAAGGTATGGATTTGTATACCTGATGCGCCGCAAGAGCGAATCCTTTGACAAGTTCAAGGAGTTCAAGGTTTTTGCGGAGAACCTTCAAGGTAAATCCATTAAATGCCTGCGATCTGATCGCGGAGGCGAGTACCTGTCTGGAGAATTCAAGGCATACTTGGCAGAGAATGGGATTGATTCCCAAATGACATCACCATATACTCCTCAGCAGAATGGTGTGTCGGAAAGAAGGAATCGGACTCTTATGGAAATGGTGCGTTCAATGATGAGTTACTCGGACTTACCTACTATGTTCTGGGGATATGCCTTGGAAACGGCGGCGTACATTCTCAACATGGTTCCAACAAAAACGGTACCCACCACACCCATGGAAAGGTGGAGCGGGCGCAAGCCTAGCCTCAGGCACCTTCGGATCTGGGGTTGTCCAGCACATGTGTTGCGACAAGGTGCCGATAAGTTAGAACCTAGATCAGAATTACGGCTGTTTGTAGGATACCTGAAAGGAACTAAAGGTGGCATGTTCTATAGTCCTACGGACCAGAAGATCGTTATAAGTACTAACGCTCGGTTCTTAGAGGAAGACTATGTCATGGACCACAAGCCCAAAAGTGAGTTAATACTTGATGAGTTGAGAGGTAACAAGGAAGACTTAGATACAGCCGAACCGAGTATAGATACACCACTAGAATCTGCACCTGACACTGTCACTGTTAATACACCGGAACGCCGTCGTAGTGGGAGGGTTGTTAAGCAACCAGACCGATGGATTGGACTGGGTGAGTCTTCGGACTCTGGACCTGGAGTTCATGAAATCGATCCCTGGACCTATGATGAGGCGGTACAAGATATAGATGCGCCTTCTTGGAAGAAAGCGATGAAATCCGAAATAGAATCTATGGATTCTAATAAAGTCTGGGATCTTGTAGAACCACCAAACGGCGTAAAGCCAATTGGGTGTAAATGGGTCTACAAGAGAAAGAGAGGATCTGACGGAAAGGTTGAAACCTTTAAAGCTCGGCTTGTTGCGAAAGGATATACTCAGAAAGAGGGAATCGATTATGAGGAGACCTTCTCGCCAGTAGCCAAGATAAAGTCGATCCGGATTCTCTTATCCATAGCAGCTCATATGGATTATGAGGTGTGGCAAATGGATGTCAAGACAGCTTTCCTAAATGGAAGTCTTGACGAGACGATTTATATGAAACAACCAGAAGGATTCATTGCTAAGGGGCGAGATCATCTAGTGTGCAAGCTTAATCGATCCATTTATGGATTGAAACAAGCCTCGAGATCGTGGAACCTGCGGTTTGACGAAGTAGTCCAATCTTTTGGATTCAGTCAAAGCATGGACGAATCGTGTGTGTATTGGAAACGTGATGGGAAGAAGGTGGTGTTTCTCGTGCTTTATGTAGATGACATTCTTCTCATTGGCAACAGTGTAAAGATGTTATCAGACATAAAGGGATGGTTGTCTAGACAATTCGATATGAAAGATTTGGGAGAAGTCGGGCATGTTCTAGGGATCAAGGTTATAAGGGATCGCCGGAATAGAACATTGTACCTATCCCAGCAATCTTACATAGACACGATTCTGGCTCGTTTTAACATGCAAGATTCCAAGAAGGGTGAGCTGCCCTTCAGTAAAGGAACTTATCTTTCTAAGGAGATGTGTCCTCAGACACAAAAGGAGAAAGATGAAATGAAATCAGTTCCCTACGCTTCGGCTGTGGGAAGCTTGATGTATGCAATGTTATGCACGAGGCCTGATATCTGCTATGCAGTTGGCGTAGTAGCGAGATATCAGAGTAACCCTGGAAAGGCTCATTGGACTGTCGTAAAGAGCATTTTCAAGTATTTGCGAAATACTAGGGATTATGTTCTAAGTTACGGGGCAGACAATCTGATTCCTTTGGGTTATACGGATTCGGATTTCCAAGCTGATAAGGACCGGCGAAAGTCGACATCAGGCTATGTGTACACTTTGGGAGGTGGAGCCGTATCATGGAGGAGTGTTAAGCAAAAGTGCATTTCAGACTCTACCATGGAAGCTGAATATGTTGCAGCCTCAGAGGCAGCGAAAGAATCAGTTTGGTTCCTTAATTTCCTCCAGGACTTAGATGTGATTCCGAGTTTGCCTAAAGCTATGACAATTTATTGTGACAATAGCGGTGCAGTGGCAAACAGTAAGGAACCACGGTCCCATAGTGCTACAAAACACATAGAGCGCAAGTACCACCTGATTCGAGTCATCGTCAAGAGGGGCGATGCGATAGTCACCAAGATAGCTTCGGAGGACAACCTAGCGGACCCTTTCACCAAGATACTTCCTAAGGAAGTATATTTCAAGCACTTGGAGGGTTTGGGAGTCAGAAGTTTGGAGGATAAGACTAGACCTTAGTATAAGTGGGAGATTGTTGGAGTGGTATACTTATTGTCTAGATTTGAGTATTGTGAACTCCTTGTACACTTTCATTTACCTATTAAATACAAACATTCATTTGCTTTTAATTATTGTTAATTAAATACATGCAAATTATAGTCCTGGATTTTATACGTTGTAGTTAGTATGGTGTGTCGGGCCCACACAGAAGATCATACTATCGGTTACTCGTATTTAATCGAACAGATGCTCACGACCTAGATGGACACGGACCAATCCATCGGTATAGTCGTTGTGTGAGAGAGAAAATAATTTGTCTTAATTATTTTATCACACTTGTACACTTGGTGTATTGAGCGGATCGATTGAGACTCATCAATTAGGTTTGCTCGGCGATAATTGATTTGAGACTCAGTGTATTTTATTCTTAATCCCCGATACAATTGCGGGTGTGTATATTTAGTATAAGTGACTTTGATTTTCCAAAGGAATTGACCGGTTTAAGTATTGGGTCAATTACCGGTTAAGTTGGGTCACTATATTTTATATATGGCATGCCGTGAATTATTGACGGGACAGTGTATCCCGGAAGGGTTGATAATATCCCCGAGATGAGCTCATAAGGATTTATTATGTAAACCTCGCGAGTGGATTTAATTCCGCATAATAAATAAGGTTGAGTGGTACTAGTCTCGGATAAAAGAGATGAATAAATTTATTAAGCAATAAATAAATTTTATTCATGGATATTTATATCTTAAATACACGGAATAAATAATACTACCGGAGAAATATTATTTGGATATAATATGGTTTAATATTGGGAGTGCAATTAAATTTATATAGTGGAAAATAAATTTAATTAATATTGACAAGGATTAATGGACTTGGGCAGTGGGCTCAATTTAATCTTCAATATTGGAAGCCCAATATTCCACCTCCTTTAGATCCCCTACGTAGCCTATAAAAGCACTACATGACCTTCATAATAGACAAGACAAGATAATCATACTTGATTAGTCTAGAGAGTTGAAGGAGATCCATAGGAGTTCGATAGATCGTCGCCCACCCGACGTTCGAACGGAGTGCAAGGAATACGTGGGAAGATTCAAAGGTCATCTTGATTTCGTTTCTCCGAACAACGAATCGAAAGGTAAAAATCTAAATACCCTTGATTTATTCGGTTTTGATTTATCGAGAATACCGTAGAACAAGATCCGAAGATCGAACCCGGAGTAGAGGACGATCGCGTGGTGGTGGCGAAGCCACCGGACCACGGGCGATCGCCCCTAGGGTTTCGGCGGGGCAACGGGGGCCGAACCCTCGGCTTGGCCTAGGGTGTGCGATCGACCGCGAAGGGTCGATCGCTGGGACGGGCTGGTGCCGTGCCCAACCCCGCCGTGAAGGCGGGGGCCTCCAGGCGGCGGCGAGTCGCCGGACTCGCCGCGGGGGCTGCCGGAGCAGCCCCACCCCAACCGATCGCCGGCGTGCGATCGGTGATCGCATCGAGCCCCGCGTGCGGGGGCTCGGGCTGGGCGTGCGCGCGGCTTCGGCCGCGTCGTGAGTTCGGCTCGTGCTCCGGCTCGTACGTGGTGCTCGCGTGATCTCCGACGGATGGTTTTGATCGGGTTATTGGTTTCCGCAAATTTAAATAGCCCGGGATATCGAATTCCAACAATTAGGTATATCAGGAAGCAAGTGGGAGAGCTTGGATTGACAAGATGGGATTGTCCTCCATTTTATAATGGGATACATGTCTTACCGGCCACTTGGAGAGTCGAGACAGTGGAAAATACGTGGCCACGTCTAGATTCGTATCATAGTGATTAATCTGGTTTTACAGTCTGTCTCAAAGTCCAAGAAAGGTTTGAACCGATTGAGGATGATTCGAGTCTTGCCTCAAGTTCAAACTTAGACATAAAGTGACAACAGGAAGTTGGCAGCACACTGGCTCTGAAGGCCAAGTGGGAGATTGTTGGAATATGTCCTTCGATCCTACGTGTGCAATCGATAAAGTCATAAGGTCGTCTATGGATTTTTAAATAATTATTAGATAATATTAATTGCTGGGAGCAATATAATATTGATCGATAATTATACCTACAGGGTCACACACGAACCGAAAATACGAGCTATAAGTGTTTGCTAAAATGAGTCGATTTGGAATCGATAAATAAACTAGGTTTATATTCGATGTGATTTACGTACATGCATGGGATGCATGGCTTGCATGGAATGCATGTCACATGGTGTGACATGGCATGCCACGCAAGCGAATGGGACCACATCCAATGCAATGTGGCATGAGGATGTGGACATGACCATTCAAATTCACCATTAACACACCTTAATGTGTGATAATGATTCTACATCAATATCACCATTATGGGGGGTTACAAAGGTGTTATTTCATGGTTTAATAGGTGAGAAAATGCTGATTTTCTCACCACAATATTCAGCCACGAAAATCACACACAAAAGAGAGAGAGAAGAGAGTTCTTGGAGAACCACTTCAAGCAAGCAAGCAAGTTCTTTTTCCGGGTTCGTGTGCAACACGTAGAGGCCGGGCCATTTGTGCGGTTTCCACATCCGGACGATCTAAAGGAGTGACGAGGTCATTCACAAGGAGAGCTTCGAGTTGCTGATCCATCAAGGTGGTTCAATCGACTCAACACCACTTTCAACAAAATCAACGAGGCACGCATCACTAAATGTAAGAATTCGTTGATATCTCTCTATATAAATATATATTGGATATATATATATATATATATATATATATATATATATATATATATATATATATATATGTGTGTGTGTGTGTGTGTGTGTCTATACATATTTGTGTGCACTAAGATCATGGCATAGTAGATCTATCGCTTTACACGCTTCCGCACACACGGTATATCGATCGGATCGGTATTTCGGTACCTTCAGAAACTCGATGTTCGATCCAACTCTTATGTCGCCTTGGCCTTTGGTCAGGTCGAGATTGGGATCGAACTCCTCGACATCGATGACGAGGTCAAGTTTGGGGGTGGGTATCATAGGAGAAGAAAGGGATGTTGAGATATACAAACATCCGTAAACCACAAAGCATATATTCCAGGGAGCGGTTGACACTAGTGCCAAGAAACAAAGTGCAAAAATAATCGAAATATCAACACAGGTAGCTCCCTAGAGTAATTGGGTTAATTGCTCAGAAACACTACCGGGTTGAAGACGATCGAATGTACAAAAAAGAATTACCTGCGGTTTCGAAGAACAACACAGAATTGATGAACGTTGGTGTGAGAAATTTGAAAAACTCAAAAATCTCAAACCTAAACTAATTACCGAAAAACACACCGTGATTGATATGAAATATATTTTTCTAAGATTTCATATGCAATAAATTATATAAGGTAAGTAATAAATATCATATAAATTTGATATAATAGAAAGGTTAAAAATGACTATTCAAATTTAAATAGACTACTTAAATTGTGATTAGATTAAATATCATGGTATTTAATTATATAAATGCAATAAATTAATTACTTTTTTTTAATAAAAAGCTAAAGTATGATATATTTTTTTTTAATTTAAAAACTATTCTTATTTTTTTCTAAATTACTTTTAAATAAATAAAATTAAATTTTGATAAAATATAATATTTTTTAACAATTTTATTTTATTATATTTAAATTTTTGAATCGATTTAATAAATATTTTTTAACGATAACTTTATTATTTTAGTAATGCAAATTAAAATAAAAAATTTAAAAACTACTCAAATAGGCTTTTTACGACATATTTTATTCAAATGGTTGATCATAATTAGGCCCTTTTGCGACGAATTTCGAATTTTATTCACAAACACCATCGTAAGCTCACTCTATGGGTCACACGATCTTTATTTTTCCGACATAAACTTATGGGGCGGAGGCATTTTAAGGCCAAAGCATAAGAGTATACAAGTTCTGAAGCCCCGTCCATAAAAATGTAAGTTAAGTAAGCCAATTTGAATGAAAAGACTTAAGTGCCCTTAAAAGTTATCTTTTCTCACAAAAAACAAATCGAATATTACAAAATAACAAAAAGAATATCAGAAAAATAAAGTTGCCCCACAAAATCAATTTTCGACGTTTGAAATTCACACGCACGACGAGCGCCGCCACGGTGAAACACCAGCCCCGACCGTTATCGTATAACCTATTCAACTCCGTCTCCGACGATCATCATTATGGCAAGCAGTGACAACATGGAAAACCCAGACAATTGCGCTCAACCTCCGGTAAGTCCATAACCCTAGCTTTCGAACTTTCGATTATTCGAGCTTTGATGTTTGTAAATCAATTGATTGTAATTTGATATCGGTATATCCTTTCAAGATAGAGTTTTTGTTTCCGACATTTTAAAATGGTTAATGGTTTATTGCTCTCTGCAATTTTTTCGCATGCGGTTGTGTCAGTTCTAGTAGACGACGGTTCAACCGTGAGTTTTATCACCGTGTATTATCACGGTAGAGTTTAAGACGGTGATATATCTCACGGGTGACGTGTTAGGATGTGTCCTTCGATCCTACGTGTGCAATCGATGAAGTCATAAGGTCGTCTATGGATGTTAAATGATTATTTGATAATATTATATTGTTGGGAACAATATAATATTGATCAATAAATAATACCTACAGGGTCACACACGGACTCAAAGATGATGTATGATGCTTGTTAATTATATTAATTTAGAATCAATATTTACGTGAATTTATATGCATGCATGGGATGCATTGCATGGCTTACATGGATGCATGTCACATAGTGTGACATGGCATGCCACACAAGCAAGAGAGACCACATCTTATGCCATTGTGGCATAGTGATGTGTACTTGACCTTTCATCTCCCCATTACCCACCCATTATGTGATATAATGGTGCATATTCATTATGGGGGGTTACAAGAGAGTAATGGAGATGGTAATGAAGGTGTTAAGTAGTGAAAATCTGATTTTCACTATCACTTAATCACCACCCACGAAATTCACAAGAGAAAGAGAGAAAAGAGGTTGTTCTTGGAGAATCAACTCGATCAAGCAAGCAATTCATCATCCGGGTTCGTGTGCAACACGTAGAGACCGGGCCATTTGTGCGGCTTCAACATCCGGGCGATCCAAAGGCGTGACAAGGTCATACCAAAGGTGTACATTTCG
This sequence comes from Euphrasia confusa, assembly GCA_954870475.1. Lineage (NCBI taxonomy): Eukaryota > Viridiplantae > Streptophyta > Magnoliopsida > Lamiales > Orobanchaceae > Euphrasia > Euphrasia confusa. The sequence goes on along the minus strand of OX940963.1, from coordinate 12,872,988 downwards.
AGGTTGATCCAATTGAGGTGGTTCAATCGACTCAACACCACCTCATCGACATTAACCACATTCAACGATCACCAAAAGTAAGTAATCGTTGAACCTTATATATATATATATATATATATATATATATATATATATATTGGATGTGTATATATATATGTTTATATGTGTTCTTATACACATTAAGTGTGCACTAAGATCATGGCATAGTAGATCTATTGCTTTACACGCTTCCGCACACACGGTATATCGATCGGATCGGTATACCGGTACCTTCAATTGGTATCAGAGCCTAGGGCTCGTGCACACTTTTGTGTTGGACACAAGAAGTTTAATCAACATAATTGGATTAATTGTTTAATTGTGATTATGTGATTAGATGTAAGGCCGGCCACCGTTAGTGGTCGGGTGAATGAATTCGTCGTTTTTTACGTTTCGATTGGCCATAGTCTTTTGAGGGCTACGTCCCTTGGAATCATTTGTAATAGATAGGTTTTTCTATTATATTTGTATTGTACTACTTGTAAGCGATGGACTTGGTCCATGGTTCGATGGAGGATCTCGGCTCTCCGACGAAAACGAGAAGAAACGAAGCAAAACGAAGGAAAGCGGGCAAAACCGGGCTGCTGGAGCCAAACGGCGGTCGCCGTTTGAGCTCCGGCGGGCGCCGTTTTGATTCGGTGGGCGCCGTTTTGGAAACGTCGACCGCCGAAAGGCCTTTTTCTTGGCAGATTGTTCCCGGACCTTTCGGCGGGCGCCGTTTTGGAAACGGCGACCGCTGATTGTGAAACGGCGGGCGTCGTTCGTGGTTTTATGGGTACGGAATAGATTTGACCAAAATCGGAGGGCACGGAACTAAAACGAAGGGCGAGGATCAGTCCAGAAGATGTTCAAGGCCTATTTTGTTGCTTTTAATTTTTCGTTTGAGAGTTGTGAGGTTCTAGGGGCCTTTCGATTTCGTATTTATATGCTTTGCTAGTTATAGGTTGTTTTTTCTTATAAATGTTCAACTTACATATAAACAAACCTAAGCATGCAAGTTCCCAAAAATAATGAGTATATTGTCTTGTCCAAAACGTCACACTCATGAAGCCCTCGATCATAAGTTGGTAGGTCCGCCTCAGCGGGGTACTACTTGTTATCTTGGGATAAGTGGGAGTAAGGGTTAGACCCTTACACGTGAGTTTGGTTTTCTCATCGATAGATCCACTGCAGGCGTGGCTATCGAGACATGAGATGAGAATGGGACTCTCATCGACCGAGAGTGACATTAGATGTCATTGACATGGAATGTCTACCTATCTTGGAGTTCTTAAGTGCGGACTCAGTCGGCTTAAGGATTCGCAAGATGAGGGTCTTGGGATCGTTTTGTTCTAATTTATTAAAATTTCAAAAACAAATGCCTAGTTTGTTTTTCATTTGATGAATTATAAGGTTAGGATTATTTACACCTCGGGGAGTGATTTAATCTAAAACACTTAAGTTTATCAATGACACAAATTAGAGACTTTCGAGCCATTGGATGGCGTGAATCGATTGTCTGGTTGGCTCCCTCATTTTAATGAGAGATAGGGCTTCAATTGCATGATAAGATCGCTGGTTAGAAAACCTCGAGTTTTCACTTACGATTTATCACGTTTTTGTCATTGAAATAATTTGGAATGACGATATTAGATATCGAATGAACAAAATGGAACAAATAAAGTAGTTTTGCTAGACAACCTTATTTGTTTACCGCTTTGTGGATGTTTACTTACGTTATTTATCTTTCTTCTGTAGTATAATATGTCTGTCTCAACTCAATTCAAGTTCAGCTCTATCTTGGATAGAGAAAAGTTGAACAACACCAATTTCCTTGATTGGAAACGTAACTTGAGGATAGTCCTCAAATACGAAGAAAAGGAAAGTGTGTTGGACAAACCCCTTCACGTGCTTCCCGATGATGGGGGCACAGCTGCCCAAAAGGCATCATATGCCCTTGCTAAGAAAGCCTCGAATGAGGTGACATGTTTGATGTTGGCATCCATGGTACCCGAGTTGTAAAAACAATTTGAGTTCATGGAAGCCTATGACATCATAGAAGAGCTCAAGAGCATGTTCGGGGAACAGGCTAGGATTGAGCGCTTCGGTGTCACCCGAGCTATAGCAACAGCTAGGCTGGAAAAGGGTAAACCCGTGGGACCACATGTACAGCAAATGATTGGATTATTTGCTTCAAGTGCTCGCCTTGGTTTTGCATATGATGATGAGTTGGCTACAGATTTCATTCTCCATTCTCTTCATGATGGTTATGATGCCTTTAGGCTGAATTTCCACATTAATGGACTGAAGAAATCGCTTCATGAGCTCCATGGGATGCTTAAGGCTGCTGAGCCGGCGATTAAGAAGGACCCTAGGAAGGAAGTTCTTATGATTCGGGAAGGAGGTACCAAAAAGTTCAAAGGGATTAAGAAACCGGAAGTGAAAGGCAAAGGGAAAGGAAAAGTTTTGGCAACTCCTTCCAAAAGGTTCTTGAAAGCTTCTAAGGTTCCTGGGGAATCTGAGTGTTTCTACTGCAAGAGTGTTGGACACTACAAGCGAGATTGCCCTTAGTTCAAGGTAGATGTGAAGAACGGTGTCGTTCCTTCATCTTCAGGTATTTATGTCATAGACATATACTTTACAAATTCTTCTTCTTGGGTATTGGATACCGGATGCGGTGCTCACATTGTTTCACATGTGCAGGGAATGCAAAGAAGTAGAACTTTGGTAAAGGGAGATGTCGATCTGCGGGTTGGAAATGGAGCGAGGGTCGCTGCATTAGCCGTAGGATCTTATGATTTGTGTTTGCCTTCGGGCCTTGTTTTAGTATTGAATAATGTTTATTTCGTACCAAGTATTACCAAGAACATCATTTCTATTTCAGTATTGGATACTGAAGGATTTTCCTTCACTATAATAAATGGTTTATTTACTATTTCAAAAAGTGGAGTGTTCTATGGTTCGACACGATTAGAACATGGTTTATATATACTTCAGCTTGACAATCATATATATAACATTGATACCAAAAAGGCCAAATCGAATGAATTCAATGAAACATACCTTTGGCATTGTCGATTAGGTCACGTCAACATTAAACGTGTAGAGAAACTTCTTAAAGAAGGCATTCTCAAATCTTTTGACTTGGAGTCATTTGATACATGTGAAGGATGTTTGATGGGCAAAATGACAAAGTCACCTTTTCTAGGGAAAGGAGAACGCGCAAGTGACCTATTGGGTTTAATCCATACTGATGTATGTGGCCCAATGAGCTCACAAGCACGTGGAGGTTATTTCTACTTCATAACTTTTACCGATGACTTAAGTAGATATGGTTATGTCTACTTAATGAGGCATAAGTCGGAAGCCTTTGAAAAGTTCAAAGAATTCCAAAATGAAGTTGAGAATCAACTTGGTAAGAAGATAAAAGCCATTCGATCGGATCGAGGTGGTGAATATCTTAGCCAAGAATTCGATGATCATCTTATGAGTTGTGGTATTCTATATCAACTCACTCCACCTGGAACACCCCAGATGAATGGTGTTTCCGAAAGGAGGAATAGAACCTTATTGGATATGGTTCGATCGATGATGAGCCTTAGTGAACTACCAAAATCTTTTTGGGGACACGCACTTTTAACAGCGGCCTATACACAGAATAGGACACCGTCAAAAGCTGTTGATAAGACACCATACGAGGTATGGAAAGGGAAGGTCCCTAACTTGTCTTATATCAAGGTTTGGGGATGTGAAGCTTATGTGAAGAGAAATATCTCTACAAAGCTTGAACCCAAATCGGATAAATGTTTCTTTGTTGGTTATCCAAAAGAAACACGAGGGTACCACTTTTACAACCAATCCGAGAACAAAGTCTTTGTTGCTCGAGATGGTGTATTTCTTGAAAAGGAATATCTTTCCAAGAAAATAAGTGGGAGCTCAGTTGAATTGAACAAAGTTCAAGAAGACTTGAACGAGGTTCGTGAAGAACAAACTGAGATGGAGACTCAAGACTTAGTCGAGAGTACTCCTGTGGTTTTAGAAACCACACCTAACCCTCGAAGGTCCGTAAGGATTAGAACTCAACCTGACAGATACTTAGGTATTCTGACAAATGAAAATTATGAAATCATGCTTTTAGAAAGCAATGAACCTTCGACCTATATCCAAGCTATGACGAGTCCAGATTCCGAGAAATGGCAGGGTGCCATGAAATCCGAAATGGAATCAATGTCTGAAAATCAAATTTGGAACTTGATCGATTTGCCTAAAGGGGCTAGGCCCATTGGATGCAAATGGATTTACAAAATAAAAACAGACATGAATGGAAAATCTAGTGTTTTCAAAGCAAGGTTGGTGGCAAAAGGATATAAACAAATTCACGGGGTGGATTATGATGAAACCTTTTCACCAGTTGCTATGATTAAATCCATTCGGATTCTCTTAGCCATTGCTGCTCATTATGATTATGAGATATGGCAAATGGACGTTAAAACCGCCTTCTTGAATGAGATTCTAGTAGAGGATGTGTTTATGACACAACCAGATGGTTTTAACGATCCTAATCAGGCTGAGAGAGTATGCAAGCTTAATAGATCCTTTTATGGATTAAAGCAAGCATCTCGAAGCTAGAATCTTCGGTTCGATGAATCCATACAAGAGTTTGGATTTCAAAAGAACATGGAAGACTCTTGTGTTTACAAGAAGGTCAGTGGGAGTTACGTTGTTCGATTATTACCCAAAATATCGTATGCTTTGAGCATTACGAATTGGTTTCAAGGAAAATCTGGTGAGGCCAATTGGATGTGGCCAGAACTATTCTAAAGTGTCGTTTACGGACTAAAGAATATTATCTTGTCTTTGGAGGACAAGATGAGTTGAAATTAACAATCTATTTGAATGCGTACTTCAAAACAGACTAAGATAATTTCCGATTTTAATCTGGTTATATCTTTTGTCTGATTAGAGGTAAAATGTGTTGGAATAGTATCATGCAATGCAATAGCTGATTGAACTACAGAAGCTGAGTACAGAACTGCATTGGATGCAGTTATGTTGGCAGTTCAGATTTTAAAGTTCTTAGATGAACTAGGTGGCGTAACTAGCTCAGCCCATCCGATAGTTCTCTATTTATAGTAGAGTTATCGCGCAAGCAAATGAGCTAGGAAGCACCACAAGTCTAAAACTGGTGCTCAGGAAGTTCCACATTATCTGGGAGATAGTTTTGTGGAGACATCGAGATAATAATGTTGCAACTTTTGATAATGTTGCAGACCCGTTAACTAAACCACTCCAGCAGTCAAAGCATGATGCTCATACGACTGCAATAGGGATACGATATCTTAGAGATGGATTGTGATTCCTATTACTGTATTCTATACTTTTGGAGTTTATGTAAACATTCACGTATCTTTTATGATATTCAATAATTTCTTCATATAATTGTGGTTTAAATTGTATGAATTGTCCAAATGATTAAATTATATTAATTGGGTTATGAGGTCGACTTACCACATAATGAAGTCCCAATTGTTGAACTAATATAATTAAATCATAAATTGTTCCTAGTTCGTATCATCGAGTACGGACAAACTGATGATACAAAGAACTAGATTGTAATCTGTACTATAGCGCCGCTTCATGGGCTAGTGGTGTGGGACATCAAGTACAATTACATAGATATTAGGTGGGAGCTAATGATCGAACAGACCCGACTGGAATAGTATTTAAGATTTCGAGTCATAATACTATTTCATTGACTGTCGAGCAATTTCCTCTGACCTGAGTAGTCCAGAGTAATTCCATTGTGAAATGGTGTACCTTGATACAAGTAAACGCCTTTCGTAAAAGGAAGTTATAAAACTTGTTATTGGGTATATCAGGAAGCAAGTGGGAGAGCTTGGATTGACAAGATGGGATTGTCCTCCATTTTATAATGGGATAAATGTCTTACCGGCCACTTGGAGAGTCGAGACTGTGGAAAATACGTGGCCACGTCCAGATTCGTATCATAGTGATAAATCTAGTTTTACAGTCTGCCTCAAAGTCCAAGAAAGGTTTGAACCGATTGAGGATGACTCGAGTCTTGCCTCAATTTCAAATTTAGACATAAAGTGACAACAGGAAGTTGGCAGCACACTGGCTCTGAAGGCCAAGTGGGAGATTGTTAGGATGTGTCCTTTGTTGGAATTCGATATCCAGGGTCATCAAAATTGCGGAACCGATAACCCGAACGAACTCTTCGCCGGAGATCATACGAACGCCGACTCATCCGCCGGAGTCCGGGCTTTGGAGACCATGCATCCGAAGACGCACAGCCCGCCCCCACCCGAACCCCCGCGAGCCGGGGTTCATACAATCGAGATGATCGATCGCACGCCGGCGATCGATCAGGGTGGGGCTGTTCGACAGCCCCCCCGCGGCGGGTCCGGCGACCCGCCACCACCAGGAGGCCCCCGCCTTCACGGCGGGGTAGGGCACGGCTCCAGCCCGTGCCCAGCGATCGACCTTCGTGGTCGATCGCACACCCTCGGTCGAACCGAGGGTTCGGCCCCCGTCGCCCCACGCCGAAACCCTAGCGGGCGTACGCCGCGGTCCGGTGGCTTCGCCACCACCGCGCGTTCGTCCGTCTATTCCGGGCTTCGATCCTCGGATCTTCGTCCTACGGTATTCTCGATAAAACAAATCGAACAATTAACAAGTTAGTTGAGAATTGTACCTACGATTCGTTGTTCGGAGAAACGAAATCGATGACCTCGTGACCTTCCCGCGTATTCCTTGCACTCCGTTCGAACGTCGAGTGGGCGACGAGCTATCGAACTTATGGATCCTCTTCACTCTCAGAACTTTATTGTTGGCGTAACTTAGGTTAGTTAAGTGAAGACCATGTAGTGCTTTTATAGGCTACGAAGGGGATCAAAAGGAGAATAAATATTGGGCTTCAATATTGAAAATTAAATTGGGTCCAACCCAAATCCATTAATTCTTATCAATATTAATTTTATTTATTTTCCACTATATAAATAAAATTGCACTCCCAATATTATTCCATATTATACCAAATAATATTTCTCCATCTTAGTATTATTTATTCCGCGTATTTAAGATTTAAATATCCATGAATAAAATTTATTTATTGCTTAATAAATTTATTCATCTCTTATATCCGAGAATAGTACCACTCAACCTTATTTATTATGCGGAATTCAATCCACTCGCGAGGTTTACATAATAAATCCTTATGAGCTCATCTCGGGGATATTATCAACCCTTACGGGATACACTGCCCCTTCAAGAATTCACGGCATGCCATATATAAAATATAGTGACCCAACTTAACCGGTAATTAACCCAATAATTAAATCGGTTAATTTCTTTGGTAAATCAAAGTCACTTATATTAAATATACACACCCGCAATTGTTTCAGGGATTAAGAATAAAATACTCCGAGTCTCAAATCAATTATCGCCGAGCAATCCTAATTGATGAGTCTCAATCGATCCGCTCAATACACCAAGTGTACAAGTGTGATAAAATAATTAAGATAAATTATTTTCTCTCTCACACAACGACTATACCGATGGATTGGTCCGTGTCCATCTAGGTCGTGAGCAACTGTTCGATTAAATACGAGTAACCGATAGTATGATCTTCTGTGTGCCCATGCAACACCATACTAACTACAACGTATAAAATCCAGGACTATAATTTGCATGTATTTAATTAACAATAATTAAAAGCAAATGAATGTCTGTAATTAATAGGTAAATGAAAGTGCATACAGAGTTCAGAATACTCAAATCTAGACATTAAGTATACTACTCCATCAATCTCCCACTTATACTAAGGTCTAGTCTTATCCTCCAAACTTCTGACTCCCAAACCCTCCAAGTGCTTGAAATATACTTCCTTAGGAAGTATCTTGGTGAAAGGGTCTGCTAGGTTGTCCTCCGAAGCTATCTTGGTGACTATCGCATCGCCCCTCTTGACGATGTCTCGAATCAGGTGGTACTTGCGCTCTATGTGTTTCATAGCACTATGGGACCGTGGTTCCTTACTGTTTGCCACTGCACCACTATTATCACAATAAATTGTCATAGCCTTGGGCAAACTTGGAATCACATCTAAGTCCTGGAGGAAATTAAGGAACCAAACTGACTCTTTCGCTGCCTCTGAGGCTGCAACGTATTCAGCTTCCATGGTAGAGTCTGAAATGCACTTTTGCTTAACACTCCTCCATGACACGGCTCCACCTCCCATAGTGTACACATAGCCTGATGTCGACTTTCGCCGGTCCTTATCAGCTTGGAAATCCGAATCCGTATAACCCAAAGGAATCAGATTGTCTGCCCCGTAACTTAGAACATAATCCTTAGTATTTCGCAAATACTTGAAAATGCTCTTTACGGCAGTCCAATGAGCCTTTCCAGGGTTACTCTGATATCTCGCTACTACGCCAACTGCATAGCAGATATCAGGCCTCGTACATAACATTGCATACATTAAGCTTCCCACAGCCGAAGCGTAGGGAACTGCTTTCATCTCATCTTTCTCCTTCTGTGTCCGAGGACACATCTCCTTAGAAAGATAAGTTCCTTTACTGAAGGGTAGTTCACCCTTCTTGGAATCTTGCATGTTAAAACGAGCCAGAATCGTGTCTATGTAAGATTGCTGGGATAGGTACAATGTTCTATTCCGGCGATCCCTTATAACCTTGATCCCTAGAACATGTCCGACTTCTCCCAAATCTTTCATATCGAATTGTCTAGACAACCATCCCTTTATGTCTGATAACATTTTCACACTGTTGCCAATGAGAAGAATGTCGTCTACATAAAGCACGAGAAACACCACCTTCTTTCCATCACGTTTCCAATACACACACGATTCGTCCATGCTTTGACTGAATCCAAAGGATTGGACCACTTCGTCAAACCGCAGGTTCCACGATCTCGAGGCTTGTTTCAATCCATAAATGGATCGATTAAGCTTGCATACTAGATGATCTCGCCCCTTAGCAATGAATCCTTCTGGTTGTTTCATATAAATCGTCTCGTCAAGACTTCCATTAAGGAAAGCTGTCTTGACATCCATTTGCCACACCTCATAATCCATATGAGCTGCTATGGATAAGAGAATCCGGATCGACTTTATCTTGGCTACCGGCGAGAAGGTCTCCTCATAATCGATTCCCTCTTTCTGAGTATATCCTTTCGCAACAAGCCGAGCTTTAAAGGTTTCAACCTTTCCGTCAGATCCTCTCTTTCTCTTGTAGACCCATTTACACCCAATTGGCTTCACGCCGCTTGGTGGTTCTACAAGATCCCAGACTTTATTAGAATCCATAGATTCTATTTCGGATTTCATTGCTTTCTTCCAAGAAGGCGCATCTATATCTTGTACCGCCTCATCATAGGTCCAGGGATCGATTTCATGAACTCCAGGTCCAGAGTCCGAAGACTCACCCAGTCCAATCCATCTATCTGGTTGTTTAACAACCCTCCCACTACGACGGCGTTCCGGTGTATTAACAGTGACAGTATTAGGTGCAGGTTCTAGTGGTGTATCTATACTCGGTTCGGCTGTATCCAGGTCTTCCTCGTTACCTCTCAACTCATCAAGTATTATGTCACTTTTGGGCTTGTGGTCCATGACATAGTCTTCCTCTAGGAACCGAGCGTTAGTACTTATAACGATCTTCTGGTCCGTAGGACTATAGAACATGCCACCCTTAGTTCCTTTCGGGTATCCTACAAACAGCCGTATTTCTGATCTAGGTTCTAACTTATCGGCGCCTTGTCGCAACACATGTGCTGGACATCCCCAGATCCGAATGTGTTTCAAGTTAGGCTTACGCCCACTCCACAATTCCATGGGTGTGGTTGGTACCGTTTTGGTCGGAACCCTATTCAGAATGTACGCCGCTGTTTCCAAGGCAAGTCCCCAGAACATAACAGGTAAATCCGAGTAACTCATCATCGATCGCACCATCTCCATAAGAGTCCTATTCCTTCTTTCTGACACACCATTCTGCTGAGGAGTATATGGTGAGGTCAGCTGGGATTCAATCCCATTCTCTGCCAAGTATGCCTTGAATTCTCCAGACAGGTACTCGCCTCCGCGATCAGATCGCAGGCATTTTATGGATTTACCACGAAGGTTCTCCACAAGAGCCTTGAACTCTTTGAACTTGCCAAAAGATTCGCTCTTGCGGCTCATCAGGTATACATATCCATATCTTGAGTAATCATCAGTGAAAGTGATGAAGTACTCGTACCCTCCCCTTGCCTGAGTAGACATAGGTCCGCATACATCAGAGTGAATCAAATCCAATACTTGCTCAGCTCTTCGTCCTTTACCAGAAAAAGGACGCTTAGTCATTTTTCCCTCTAAACAGGATTCGCAGGTTGGAAGGTCCTCTCCTTCAACGCCAGTGATTAAATCATCAGCTTTCAACCTTTGAAGCCTATTTGAGTTTATATGACCTAGCCTTAGATGCCACAAGTATAATTGATTCATCTTAGAAGGTTCCTTTCTCTTATTGGTGTTCGTAGATGTGTTATTACTCTCGGTTAGTTGCATCGTGTTAGACTCAGGATTTAGCACATACAAATCGTCTATCAATGTACCAGAACAGATAATTTCACTATTTCTTCTTATGATCACAGAGTGGTCAAAAGAAACAGAATATCCATTCATAATAAGTTTAGAAACTGAAATTAAATTCTTTCTAAAGTTGGGTACATAAAGGCAATTACGTAAAACTAAAACCCTATCACTACTGAAACGTAAGTGAACGTCTCCCACTGCAACAGCCGCCACCTTCGCGGCATTGCCCATGTAGACCACGATTTCCCCCTCTCTAAGTCTCCGGGTTTCCTGGAACCCCTGCAATGAATTGCAGACATGGTCAGTGGCACCCGTATCTACACACCAGGTGCTGGTAGATATCACCGCTGACAATGTTTCAGTGACTAAGGAAAATTTCGTACCTTTGATGAGAGGACAATCAGACCTCCAGTGCCCAAACTGTTTGCATCGAAAGCATCTGCGAAACCGCTTGCTTTCCCCAATCCGTGGTTTTAAACCACTGGGTCTCTTTGCACGCTTTTCTTTTAGCCTAGCCACAAGAGCTCGTGTTTCTCTTAACTTACGCACAAAAATCGCCTTCGTTGAGCCGGTTTTAAGGGACTTATTGAGGAACGATTCCGTGGGTATGTTAAACACCTCTTGCCTAGCTTCCACACCATGTCTCAACGTAGTTGGACCAACAGTGGATTCAGAAAGCTCAACAGTCTGGACAATTGTTGGAATTCGATATCCCGGGTTATTTAAATTTGCGGAAACCAATAACCCGATCAAACCCTTCGCCGGAGATCACATGAACGTCGACTCATCCGCCGAAGTCCGGGCTTTGGAGACCACGCGCCCGAAGGCGCGCAATCCGCCCCCACCCGAACCCCCGCGAGCCGGGTTCACGCGATCGAACATCGCGTTCGATGGGGCTGCATCCGGCAGCCCCCAGCAGCAGGTCCGGCGACCTGCTGCCTGCCGTCGAGGAGCCCCCACCGTCGCGGTGGGGAGGTGACGGCACCAGCCCGTCACCGCCGGCGATCGCTCCCAGCGATCGCCCCCTCGGCCGAGGCCGAGGGTTCTCCTTCGCGCGCCGAACCCTAGGCGTGCGGTCCACGCGGTCCGGTGGCTTCGCCACCACCGCGTGGTCCCTCGTCTAATCCGGGTTCGATCCTTCGGATCTTGTTTTTCGATAATTGATCAATAAACTAGAATTAAATTGCGGAAATTTAATTCACCTTTCGATTCGTTGTGCGGAGAAACGAGATCTTATGATGACCTTGAGATCTTCCCACGTATTCCTTGCACTAGCCCGGACGTCGTGTGGGCGACGATCTACCGAACTCCATGGATCCTCCTCTCTACTTTCTCTCTCTAGAATTGTGATCTTCAAGTTATGAGAATAGAGAAGACCATGTAGTGCTTTTATAGGCTACGTAGGGGATCTTAAGGAGGTGGAATATTGGGCTTCCAATATTAATGATTAAATTGAGCCCAAGCCCAAATCTATTAATCCATTAATATTAATTAATTCTATTTTCCACTATATAAAATTAATTGCACTCCCAATATTAAACCATATTATATCAAATAATATTTCTCCGGTAGTATTATTATTCCGTGTATTTAAGATATAAATATCCATGAATAAAATTAATTTATTGCTAATTAATTTATTCATCTCTTATATCCGAGACTAGTACCATTCAACCTTAATTATTATGCGGAATGAATCCACCTGCAGGGTTTACATAATAATTCCTTATGAACTCATCTCGGGGATATTATCAACCCTTCCGGGATACACTTTCCCGTCAAGTATTCACGGCATGTCATATATAAAATATAGTGACCCAACTTAACCGGTAATTAACCCAATAATTAAATCGGTTAATTCCTTTGGTAAATCAAAGTCACTTATATTAAATATACACACCCGCAATAATATCGGGGATTAAGAATAAAATACACTGAGACTCGAATCGATTATCGCCGGCAATCCTAATCGATGAATCTCAACGATCCGCTCAATACACCAAGTGTACAAGTGTGATAAAATAATCAAGACAGATTATTTTCTCTCTCACACAACGACTATACCGATGGATTGGTCCGTGTCCATCTAGGTCGTGAGCAACTGTTCGATTAAATACGAGTAACCGATAGTATGATCTTCTGTGTGGGGCCCGACACACCATACTAACTACAACGTATAGAATCCAGGACTATGTTTTGCATATATTTAATTATAAATAATTAAACGCAAACAATTGTTCATTTAGTTAAATAGATTAGTGGCAATGGATCGTGAGTTTACGTTACTTAAATCTAGACATTAAGTACACAACTCCAACAATCTCCCACTTGTACTAAGGTCTAGTCATTTCCTCCGAACTCCCGACTCCCATACTCATCACGTGCTTATGTTGTACTTCCAAGAAGTACTATGTGAATGAGTACTCTAGGTTGCCGCTCTGAAGTTATCTTGGTGACTACAGCGTCGTCTCCCTCGACGATGACTCGTATCAGGTGGTACTTGCACTATGTGTTATCTTACACTTATGGACTTGTGATTTCTTACCATTTGCCATCGCACCGCTATATACATAGCCTTTTGGCAAATTAAGAATCACCTCTAAGTCCCAGAGATTATCCCGGAGTTATACCAAAACTTCCGCTGCCTCTGAGGCCGCTATTTGGTTACCCATGGTAGAGTCCGAAAAGCATCGTGCTTATTGTTGGAAATCGATATCCCGGGCTATTAAAATTTGCGGAAAAATAACCCGAACGAAATCCTTCATCGCCGGAGATTGGATCCCCGACTCATCCGCAGGAGTCCGACCTTTGGAGACTACGCGCCCGAAAACACGCAGCCCGCCCCCAGCCGATTTTCTCCCGCGAGTCGGATCCACGAACGCGAACCACCGTACGACGGAACCGGGCCCGACGAGAGCTCCACCGCGGACAAGCCGCGGCAAAACCCTAGCCGAGCCCCCGCCGCGAGGGGGGCTCGCGATCGCGCACTTGCGATCGCTGGGGCTGCCCAGCAGCCCCCGGTGGTGAGTCCGGCGACTCACCACCGCCGCCGGAGGAGGGCGGTCAGCCGCCAGCTGACCCGCCGCGGCCCAGCCGCGGCTTCCCTCGCGATCGCGCACCAGCCGCGATCGCTCATCCCAGCCGGAGCCGGGATGACTCCCGTGCGCACGCCGCCGGGGAGAGGTGGTCAGGGGGTTCGCTCCGCCGTGGCACCAGCCCACGGCTGAACCCCCAGCGATCGACTTCACGTCGATCGCATGCCCCGGCGTCCAGCCGGGGCCTTCTCTTACCCGCGCGCCGCTTCGATCGAACCCTAGGGTTCGATCGATCCCTTGGCTCCAAGCCGAGGGTCCTTCGATCTTCGCCGGGGATCTCGAATCCCCGTCCCCGAAGTTCGTACGTTTATCCGGATCGTGTGTTCATGTATTTACTACGATTAATTCACACGAAATCATAAAAGAGGGTTTATGATTTTACCTTCGATTCGTTGTGCGGAGAAACGAAATCAAACACCTTTGATGACCTTGCGATCTTCCCACGTATTCCTTGCACTCCGTTCGAACGTCGTGTGGGCGACGATCTATCGAACTCCTATGGATCTTCCTCACTCTCAAGACTTTATGATTGGCGTAGGTCAATTAATTGTGTTATGAAAAGTGAAGACCATGTAGTGCTTATATAGGCTACGTAGGGGATCATAAGGAGAATAAATATTGGGCTTCTAAATATTGAAGATTAAATTGGGTCCAACCCAAATCCATTAATCCTTATCAATATTAAATTTTATTTATTTTCCACTATATAAATAAAATTGCACTCCCAATATTATTCCATATTATATCAAATAATATTTCTCCGGTAGTATTATATATTCCGTGTATTTAAGATTTAAATATCCATGAATAAATTTATTTATTGCTCAATAAATATTATTCATCTCTTATATCCGAGACTAGTACCATTCAACCTTAATTATTATGCGGATTAAATCCACCTGCAGGGTTTACATAATAATTCCTTATGAACTCATCTCGGGGATATTATCAACCCTTACGGGATACACTTTCCCGTCAAGTATTCACGGCATGCCATATATAAAATATAGTGACCCAACTTAACCGGTAATTAACCCAATAATTAAATCGGTTAATTCCTTTGGTAAATCAAAGTCACTTATATTAAATATACACACCCGCAATAATATCGGGGATTAAGAATAAAATACACTGAGACTCGAATCGATTATCGCCGGCAATCCTAATCGATGAATCTCAAGCTGATCCGCCCAATACACCAAGTGTACAAGTGTGATAAAATAATTAAGATAAATTATTTTCTCTCTCACACAACGACTATACCGATGGATTAGTTCGTGTCCATCTAGGTCGTGAGCAACTGTTCGATTAAATACGAGTAACCGATAGTATGATCTTCTGTGTGCCCATGCAACACCATACTAACTACAACGTATAAAATCCAGAACTATATTTTGCATAATTAATTAAATGCAAATAATTGTTTATTAATTAAATAGATTAAATGCTATGATCGGGAGTATACCGTTACTTAAATCTAGACATTAAGTACACAACTCCAACAATCTCCCACTTGTACTAAGGTCTAGTCATTTCCTCCAAACTCCTGACTCCCATACTCATCACGTGCTTAAGTTATACTTCCCAGAAGTATCATGTGAATGAGCAATCTAGGTTGCCGCTCTGAAGTTATCTTGGTGACTACTGCGTCGTCTCTCTGACGATGATTCGTATCAGGTGGTACTTGCTCTATGTGTTATCATCATCTTTTGAACTTATGACTTCTTCCAGTTTACCATGCACCGCTATGTACATAGCCTTTGGTGAACCAAGAGTCATATCCAAGTTCAGAGGTCATTCCGAAACCTAACCAAAACTTCCGCTGCCTCTGAGGCTGCTATTCGGTTTCTTAGGTTCCACCTCTTCTAAAAATGAACACATAGCCTGATATCGACTTACACTGGTCCTTTCTCTGATTTTTATCTGAGAAAGCGTAATCTAAGAAGATTTCGTATTGCCAGTAATCCTGTACTTCCAAGTACTTTTACAGCATTCGAATATTTCTTATCCAGATTACTTTGATATCCTCCCACTATGCTAACCGCATAGTTGATATCAGGTTCTTGTTTTATATCACCGCATTTACAAAGCCCTTTACACTCGAAGTGTAAGAATCTGCTTTGTCCATATTTATCTCCTTCATGTGTTCAAGACACATACCTTAGATAGATGCATTCTGTTCTCGAAAGGCAATAACCTTTCTCAGAATTGTGCATGCTTAAAACAAACCATAATCGTATAAGATATCTAAAGAGAAGTACAAATGTTCTTATCTAGAGATCGAAAGATTTCTAAGAACATTGATCCAACTTCATCTTAATCTTATATCTCGATTTACTTAGACAACCTCTATTTTATGTCTGATAATGCTTTTACATTGTTGCCAATGATGAAGTGTTATCTACACAAAATTCCGAGAAACACCACCTTGTTTCCATTACGTCTTTAATACACCTTTTATTGTCTATGCCTTTTGATGAATCCATATAATGGACTATCTCATCAATTCGCAAGTTCCACAATTTCCAGCTTTGTGATAATCCAGAAATGGATTCACTAAGCTTGTACCTCTAAATGGTCTTGCCTCTTAACAATATCATTGCTTTCCAAGTAGGCACATTTAGATTAGTACTGCCCCTTATGCAGAACTAGGGATCGACTTCATGTCTACTAGATCCAGAGTTTAAAACTCCTCCAGTCTTATGAACATCTCCGGTTGCTTAACAACCTCCCACTGCAACGGCGTTCCGGTGTATAACAGTAATAACATTAGGTGCAGTTAGTGGTGTACTACTACTCGGTTAGGCTGGTTCTCAGTCTACTCTTTCCTCTTTATAAGGTACTTTGTCAATTAGGGCATTGTAGTTCATCCAATAGTCTTCCTCTAAGAACCGGGCGAAGACACCCTTCTGGTTCGTAGTACTATTGAACATACAATTACTTGTTCTTCTAGAATATTCTACAATTACATCGAATGTGTCATTGTATCCAGAAATATCCATAGAACATAGGTAGTTCCGAACAAACTTGTCCTTTTACTATTAGAATCCCATTTCTTATTCCTGACACACCATGTCTACACATCAGTGTATGGTGCAGTCGTTTGAGACTTAATCTCAACCTTTGATTTATGCTATGTGTTATTTAGATAGGTGATAGCCTCCGTGAACAAGTCGCAGGCTTTCAATGGATATACTTTGAGGGTTCCCCATAATAGTTTTTATGGCACAACAAGTAGTCTAATCCATTTTCGAGTATTCTTGAAAGAATGACTCGTACTTTCTCCAATCACACATACCGCATTAATCATCAATCATTTTCTATACTTGTCCGAATTCCATCCTTTACCCAGAAAGGTTGATTTAGTTGTATCACCTTTCAAGATCGATTCTTAGGTCGGGAGGTCCATTCCTCCAACTATAACTGATCAAATCAATTTCGACCTTCTGAATCCCTTTTGAATAGATACTACCAAGTTCAAGAATTCACAAGTATAATGATCGATAAAGAAATACATCCAATAAGTAAAATAGGTTATAACGGTTTGTTGCATCGTGGTAGACTAAGGATTCATATATTGCTATCTAATGTACCATAATAGATATCGCCATTATTTCTTGTCTAAATCACCAAGTGATTAAAGAAATAAAATATCCATTAATAATAGAAATCCAGAACGAAAGTTCTTTCTAAAATAAAAAGTACAAAGCAATAAACTTGAAATGAAATCCTATAACTATCAAACAGATAGATAAATGTCTTCCACTGCAACCGCTGCATCCTCAACAGCTTCGCCCATGTGGACTCGAACTCTTCTTATCTAAGTCGCTGGGTTTTCTGGAACCCCTGCATTTAGAATGCACATACCGTCAGTGGTTCCATATCTACACACCAGAACTCTGGTAGATAATACCGCTGACTATGTTTTACGACTAAAGAAAAAATCTGTACCTTTGAGAGGACAAGATGTAGACCCCCAGTACTCAGACTGCTTTCCTTGGGGATGTTTGCCAGAAGGCTTCTTTATCCCTCCCTTTGGTCCAAGTCCCTTAGGACCACCGGACCCCCTTGTCTTCTTCTCCTTTTCCCTTGCCTTTAGGTTCGAAACCTTTGGCTTTGGCTATAAGAGCTTGCGATTGTTTCAACTCGTCTAAAAGATCCATCATCTCAAAAACATGATCAAGTGTTTCATCGAAGTAACAGATCTTTATGAGTATCCTCATCGCCTCTTTTCTAGCGTTCTCATCATGTCCAAACAACAACTTGAGTTTGAGCATGACATCATGATTAGCGGCTAATGCACGAGCACTACCCCACTTTTCAAAGTCAAAAATCTCCTCCTCAGTTGAGTTAATGGTGAGTCCAGGAGGACAAGTTTCACTGAGTACATCTTTGTACTCCTTTGCAGTCTGAGCAATGTCTAACTCTTCTTTCCATTCAATACAGTATGGAACCAGTGCGTTAATTTCCTCAAGTATCAACAAAAGTGGATTCATAGCAATTCTCTAAACCTATAAGCACATTTAAACAAACAATTAATTTAATATCCGACGTTATCTCCCTGGAATAACATCATTAAATTACTAATCACATCTAAAATCCCATCAGGTAAGGCAAGCCACGTGGTGTGGACGTTTACCCACCCAAATGATTTAGCAATTAGATTTTCTTTGGTCATACATCGCTTATAGCGGAACCTCGTGGGGAGGAATACTATAAGGCGTATCTAAGTGTAAACCATTACTCAGTACCAAAGTAAATTACTTGGAATCGCTACATCACCGCAAGCCACGTGGTGTGGACGTTTACGATAACTTCACAACTCTTCATAATTACTTACAACTGTCTACATCAATTAATCCAAAGTCCGTCAGCATAGCAAGCCACGTGGTGTGGACGTTTACTACACTAAGAGACTTTTATAATTGACTCCCAATTACTTGATCCATTTAATCTCGTAAATCAGGACGTGGAGAATCATAAGTGAAACTCGAAGTTTCTAACCAGTGATTCGCCATGCGAACGACCCTATCTCTCATAAATGAGGGAGCCGAGCAGACAAGCGACCCATCTATCAAAGAATGGCACGGAAGTCTCTAATTTGTGTCCTCTACATGACCAAGTGGCTCTGGCTCCATTCCACTCCCCGGGGTGAGAATGAGTCGACTTGAAGTCAGTTTCAGAAAGACAAATTAGGCATTGTTTGATAAATTTGATCAATGTCTCTTGTAAAAGGAATTACAAGAATTCTCCTCCAATGACTCGTCTATACGAACTTCGAAAGTCCATAAGAGTCACCAAGAGAACAGCAATGGAGTCCATGGGAATGTTTCCATCCCCTCTCCCACTTAGCTTTTTATAATAATAGGGATACGCTATCTAGTGCATAAAATAAACACATATAGCATGCATACAAGCAATAAAGCACATAGTATCACATAGTCAAAATAATGCTAGAAAATTATTTTCCGACTATCATGGCTTTATTCCATCTCCGTACGCATCTTCTAGTCTTCAGTCTTCGTTCTTGAATGCTCCATGTGACGAGAATATTAATCTCTAATATTTAAATCTATTTATTTTCAATTAATCCAAAAGTTACTTAATTCGAAAAATTAAGTCAATCGAATATATCAAAAATAAAATTAAATATTATTAATATTTTTATTTATTTATTTTCCTATCTAGTTCTATTAAAACTCTAGAATAATCTATCCAAATAAAATTTGGAATACTCTAGAAGATATCTATAAGAGAACAAGGAAAAATAAATTAGGACTTACTACTTTCCAAATTTATTTTTATTCCTAATCCATGAATATTCCCAAGAGTAGGAATAATCAAATAGGAAAAATAAATTTAGTACTAAATTAATTAAATTTCTAATCTATGAATATTTCCATGAAGGAAATAAATCAATAGAAAATAAAATTAATTTAAATTAATTCTTTTCCTAAACCATGAGAGTTTCCAAGGAAGTACTCAAATAGGAAAAAACCGAATTAATTGGGAAAGTGGATCTTGGTAGGAATAGCATGAGATTAGGAGATCCCACGCCATCCCCACCGTCGACCTCCACCGCCCGGGACCACCACCACCGCCGCCCCCAGCCCACGCGCCACCACCACCGGTGGCCGGCGTGGCTAGAAGCCCTAGCGGGCAGCCCCCGGGATGGGGTCGATCGATCCTCATGGGGATCGATCATGGGGATGATCGCCCCCCCCGGTTTTTCGTCCTCTTCGTCTTCGTCACACGTCTTCGTTTTCCGGCGATCGTCTCATCATCGAACCAACGTAATTAAAATTACAAAAATTAAATTACAATTATCCGGTATCGATTCTATACATGAAATCGACCCTATACATTTTCCGGAAAAAACAAAGAACGTAATAATAAATCCTAAATTCGGTCAACCCCCGAATTTTTACTATTACAAACATTCATCCACACAAAACGAATCTCGACATGTCCGAGAGTTTAATAATCATGATAATTAATTAATAAACAATAATTAATTAAATCCAACCATGATAGCCGGAGATCCTGCAAGGTAGAACAATAATCGAGCATATACATGAACACGAAACCAAACGCTCTGATACCAATTGTTGGAAATCGATATCCCGGGCTATTAAAATTTGCGGAAAAATAACCCGAACGAAATCCTTCATCGCCGGAGATTGGATCCCCGACTCATCCGCAGGAGTCCGACCTTTGGAGACTACGCGCCCGAAAACACGCAGCCCGCCCCCAGCCGATTTTCTCCCGCGAGTCGGATCCACGAACGCGAACCACCGTACGACGGAACCGGGCCCGACGAGAGCTCCACCGCGGACAAGCCGCGGCAAAACCCTAGCCGAGCCCCCGCCGCGAGGGGGGCTCGCGATCGCGCACTTGCGATCGCTGGGGCTGCCCAGCAGCCCCCGGTGGTGAGTCCGGCGACTCACCACCGCCGCCGGAGGAGGGCGGTCAGCCCCCAGCTGACCCGCCGCGGCCCAGCCGCGGCTTCCCTCGCGATCGCGCACCAGCCGCGATCGCTCATCCCAGCCGGAGCCGGGATGACTCCCGTGCGCACGCCGCCGGGGAGAGGTGGTCAGGGGGTTCGCTCCGCCGTGGCACCAGCCCACGGCTGAACCCCCAGCGATCGACTTCACGTCGATCGCATGCCCCGGCGTCCAGCCGGGGCCTTCTCTTACCCCGCGCGCCGCTTCGATCGAACCCTAGGGTTCGATCGATCCCTTGGCTCCAAGCCGAGGGTCCTTCGATCTTCGCCGGGGATCTCGAATCCCCGTCCCCGAAGTTCGTACGTTTATCCGGATCGTGTGTTCATGTATTTACTACGATTAATTCACACGAAATCATAAAAGAGGGTTTATGATTTTACCTTCGATTCGTTGTGCGGAGAAACGAAATCAAACACCTTTGATGACCTTGCGATCTTCCCACGTATTCCTTGCACTCCGTTCGAACGTCGTGTGGGCGACGATCTATCGAACTCCTATGGATCTTCCTCACTCTCAAGACTTTATGATTGGCGTAGGTCAATTAATTGTGTTATGAAAAGTGAAGACCATGTAGTGCTAATATAGGCTACGTAGGGGATCATAAGGAGAATAAATATTGGGCTTCTAAATATTGAAGATTAAATTGGGTCCAACCCAAATCCATTAATCCTTATCAATATTAAATTTTATTTATTTTCCACTATATAAATAAAATTGCACTCCCAATATTATTCCATATTATATCAAATAATATTTCTCCGGTAGTATTATATATTCCGTGTATTTAAGATTTAAATATCCATGAATAAATTTATTTATTGCTCAATAAATATTATTCATCTCTTATATCCGAGACTAGTACCATTCAACCTTAATTATTATGCGGATTAAATCCACCTGCAGGGTTTACATAATAATTCCTTATGAACTCATCTCGGGGATATTATCAACCCTTACGGGATACACTTTCCCGTCAAGTATTCACGGCATGCCATATATAAAATATAGTGACCCAACTTAACCGGTAATTAACCCAATAATTAAATCGGTTAATTCCTTTGGTAAATCAAAGTCACTTATATTAAATATACACACCCGCAATAATATCGGGGATTAAGAATAAAATACACTGAGACTCGAATCGATTATCGCCGGCAATCCTAATCGATGAATCTCAAGCTGATCCGCCCAATACACCAAGTGTACAAGTGTGATAAAATAATTAAGATAAATTATTTTCTCTCTCACACAACGACTATACCGATGGATTAGTTCGTGTCCATCTAGGTCGTGAGCAACTGTTCGATTAAATACGAGTAACCGATAGTATGATCTTCTGTGTGCCCATGCAACACCATACTAACTACAACGTATAAAATCCAGAACTATATTTTGCATAATTAATTAAATGCAAATAATTGTTTATTAATTAAATAGATTAAATGCTATGATCGGGAGTATACCGTTACTTAAATCTAGACATTAAGTACACAACTCCAACACTTATCACTCTTCCATGTTAAAACTCCTTCTCCTTTAATAGTGAAACACATAGCCTGATCGACTTACACCGGTCCTCATTCGATTAGAAATCTAAGAGAATGTAATCCAAAGGAAAATGTTCGTCTGCTTCGTAGTCTAGAACAGTACTTCGAAAGTACTTTTACAGCAGTCGAATATTCCTTTCCAGGATTACCTTGATATCCTCCCACTATGCTCACCGCATAGCCGATATCAGGTTCTCGTTTTTCAACATTGCATTTATTAAGCTTTCCACACTCAAAGTGTAAGAAACTGCTTTCATTGCTTCTATCTCCTTTTGTGTTCCAAAACACATATCCTTAGATAGATGCATTCCGTCTCTGAAAGGTAACGAACCTTTCTCGGAATCTTGCATGTTAAAATGAACCATAATCGTATAAGATATCTAGAGAAGTACAATGTTCTTTTCTTGAGATCCTAGATCTTAAGAACATGCTCTAACTTCTTCTTTATCTCATATATCGATTTTTCTAGACAACCATCATTTTATGTCTGACAACATCTTTACATTGTTACCAATGATAAAATGTTATCTACATAAAACCTCCGAGAAACACCACCTTGTTTCCATCACGTTTCCCATATACACGATTCGTCAATGCCTTTTGATGAATCCATCAAATGGACTATCTCATCAATTCGCAAGTTCCACGATCTCTAGCTTCGTTTCAATCCATCAATGGATTAACTAAGCTTGTACTCTAAATGATCTTGCCTCTTAGCAATAATCCTTATTGCTTTCCAAGAAGGCACATTTAGATCTAGTACCGCCTCTATGTAGATCTAGGGATCGATTTCACGTATACTAGGTCCAGAGTCCGAAGACTCACCTAGTTTCATGAATATCTCCGGTTGTCACACAACCTCCCACTACAATGGCATTCCGGTGTATAAACAGTAATAACAGTAGGTGCAGTTAGTGGTGTACCGCTACTCGGTTTGGCTGGCTTCCAGTCATTATCGTTTTCTCTCTTTTCAGAAGTATCACGTCATTTTGGGCTTGTGGTTCATCTAATAGTCTTCCTCTAAGAACCGGGCGTTAGAACTTATAACGTCCTTCTGGTTCATAATACTATCGAACACACATCTTTTGTTCTTCCAGGATATTCTACAACCGCATTTGAATGCGCTGTTGTTTCCAAGACATATCCATAGAACATAGGTAGTTCCGTTTAACTCATGCTTTTACTATTTCTATAAGAGTTCCATTTCTTATATTCGACACACCAATCCTACAGAGGACTGTATGGTGTAGTCATTTGGGATCATCCCAACCTCTGATCAGTATGCCATGCATTCCTCAGACAGGTACTTGCCTCCGCGATCAAATCGCAGGCTACAAATGGATATACCTTGATGGTTCTCCACAATTGCTTAGTGTCCATTTGACTTGTCAAAACACTTGCTTTTGTGGCACATCAGGTATTCTAATCCATTTCTCGAGTAATCATCAAATGAAGTACTCGTACCTTATTGTCTGAGTAGGCATAGGTCTGCATACATCAGAGTCAATCAATTCTTATACTTGTCCGGATCTTATATCTTATATCCATAAAGGATTGCTTAGTCGTATTATCTTCCAAATTAGATTCTTAGGTCGGAAGGTCCACTCCTTCAACTTAATTGATCTTACAATCAATTTTCGACCCTTGAACTTCTTATTTGAATAAACATGACTCAGCATAAGAATCCACAAGTATAATTGATAAAGAAATCTCTTATTAGTAAAACGAGTTTAATACTACGGTTCGTTGCACCGTGGTGGACTCAGGATTCATCATTTATATATTGCTAGCTAATGTACCAAAATAGATAATATCATTATTTCTTCTTATAACCATCAAATGATTAAAAGAAATAAAATATCCATTCATTAGAAATCCAGAACAAAGTTCTTTCTAATATGAAAGGTACATACAAGCAATAATCCAAAATGAAATCCTATAGTATGTCCTCCACTGCAACTGCTGCCTCCTCTACAGCATTGCCCATGTAGACTACGATTTCTTCTTTTCTAAGTCGTCGGGTTTCCTGGAACCCTTGCATTTAAAATGCACACACCGTCAGTGGTTCCATATCTACATACCAGGTTCCGGTAGATAATACCACTGACTATGTTTTACGACTAAAGAAAAAATTTCGTACTTTCTTTGAGAGGATAATCAGACTTCCAGTACCCAGACTGTTTGCATCGAGAACTCTTGCCTCATGGCTTTCTCGTCCCATCTCGTGGTCTAAGCAACTTAGGACCACTGGGATTCTTTGCTTGCTTTTCCTTTCCACCGATTTTGCCCTTAGGTTCGAAACCTTTGGCATTGGCTACAAGAGCTTGCGATTTCCGTCTCAACTCGTCCAAAAGGTCAATCATCTCAAAAACGTGTTTAAGCGTTTTCTCGAAGCGACTGGCCTTTATGAGTTTCCTCATCGCTTCTTGTCTAGCCGCCTATTTCAATAGGCTCGGAAGGACAAAGCTCACTGAGTACAAACTAGTATTCTTTAACAGTTTGGGTAATGTCTAGATCTCTATTCCAATCATTACATTTAGGGACCAGTGAGTTTATAATCCTTACGTATCACATAAAGTGGGTTCAAAGCCATATCCTAATCTATGAGCACATATAACAACAAACAATCGATTTAATCTCCGATATTATCTCCCTTAAATAATATCATTAAACCACTAATCACCTCTAAAATCCCATCAGATATGGCAAGCCACGTTCGTGTGGACGTTTACCTATCCAAATGATTTAGCAATTAGATTTGCTTCGGTAGTACATCAATTATAGCGTTACTTCGTTGGGAAGAATACTATAAAGCGTACCTAAGTGTAAACCATTACTCAGTATCCAAGAAGATTGTTTGGGACACGTACATTCACCGCAAGCCACGTTCGTGTGGACGTTTACGTTAACATACGCTCCTTCACTCCCTTCTATAACTGTCTACATCAATTAATCCAAGATCCCATTCAGCATAGCAAGCCACGTTCGTGTGGACGTTTACTACACCAAAAGATCTTTATAATTGACATCCAATTACTTGAATCATTTAATCTTGTAAATCAAGACGCGGAGAATCATAAGTGAAACTCGAAGTTTCTAACCAGTGATTCACCATGCGAACGACCCTATCTCTCATAGAATGAGGGAGCCGAGCAGACAATCGATCTAGTCATCAAATGACACGAAAGTCTCTAATTTGTGTCCTCGACATGACCAAGTGGCTTTGGCTCCATTCCACTCCCCGGGGTGAGAATGAGTCGACTTGAAATCAGTTTTGGAAAGACAAATTAGGCATTGTTTGATAAACTTAATCAATGTATCTTGTAAAAGGAATTACAAGAATTCTCCTCCAATGACTTATCTATACGAACTTCAAAAGTCCATAAAAGTCACCAAGAGAACAGCAATGGAGACCATGGATATGTTTCCATACCCTCTCCCACTTAGCTTTTTATAACAAAGGGATACGCTATCTAATGCATAATTAAATACACATAAGCATAATAACAAACATACAATTCATGCAAGTACGTTCACAAATAATCAAATAATTACTCAAGCAAAATTATTTCTCGACTATTCGTACCTTGATGAATTCCAGCATGCTTGCCTTGAGCCTCCATTCTACGTCTTGAATACTTTACCGAGCGACGGAAAAATTCTTTGATTCTCATATTTAATTTATTTTAAATAAAATCTAAGATTCCAATTCAAAATAAATTTGAATCAATCTTAATGATTTTAAATAAAATACTCCAATTAAATAAAATCAATTCCATTGATTTCCATATTTAATTCTATTTTAAATAAAATCCAAGATTTTCCAATCCAAAATAAATTTTGAATTAATCTAATGATTTTAAATAAAATACTTAAATTAAATAAAATCAATATTATTAAAATCCATTGATTTCCATATTTAATTCTATTCTAAATAAAATCCAAGATTCTCCAATCCAAAATAAATTTTGAATTAATCTAATGATTTTAAATAAAATACTTAAATTAAATAAAATCAATATTATTAAAATCCATTGATTTCCATATTTAATTCTATTCTAAATAAAATCCAAGATTCTCCAATCCAAAATAAATTTTGAATTAATCTAATGATTTTAAATAAAATACTTAAATTAAATAAAATCAATATTTTAATAATTTCTCAATCCTATTTAAATTAGATCTCAAGAATCCTAATCAAAATCGAATTTTGATTCTTCTCAAGACTTCTAATCCAAGTAGATATAGGATATCTATAGAAAATAGGATTTTCTTTCCTAATTTAACTCTCCATCTAATTCCATTATTTAATTCCATAATTAAGAAATCTAATCCAAATAGAATTTTAATTAATTCCAAAATTAAATTAAATAAAATTAGAAAGATTAAATTATTTCCGGAAAGATCGGATTACCGGGACGAACAAAAAACGAGACCCGCTCGAATCAAAGGTCCGTGCCGATCGAACCACGCACAGCACTTGCCTAGCCATGCACACCAACGTGCACCACCATGCCATGCACATTAAAGAATGAATTCATTCATTCAGCAGCCATGCATATCGACCTCGCACATGCAGTGCATGTGCCCATGGACATCATCAAATGACCATGCAAACGCATCAGGCCATGCAAATCAATCAACCCAATTGATTATTCAAAAGAACAAAACAACTGCAAGTTCGATTGAAAGTCCATGAACGTCCAGCAGCTGTGCACCTTTCAGCAGCTTGTGCACGAGCGCGTGTGGACCTTCGCCTGAGCAAACGACTCCCGGCCTGACGACCAGCCGCTGCCCCAGCAGCCCACACGCCCAGCTCACGCCGCTGCCCCAGCAGCCCGCTTCGAAGGCGTACCAGCAGCGGAGAGCTCCAGCTCGTCGGCGATCGACATCCGGCGATCATGCCGTCGATCCCTGCCAACAGCCCAGTCCGTGCCACCTCACCGTACAGCCCGTGCTTCCAGCTCCCTCCCGGCAGCCCGCACCGAGCCTTTCGGTCGATCGATCCGGTTCGATTATTCCGAAATCCCTCGATTTTAATATTTAATTTTTCCGACAAACACGATTCATACAAGAGAGAAAAACAAGTACGTAGAACAATATAGCACAATAATTTAATTAAATAAATTAATCTATGGCCATATACATCGAGAATCGATTATCGAAACAATTAACGAAAAACGTAACCGTACGCTCTGATACCAATTGTTGGAATTCGATATCCCGGGTTATTTAAATTTGCGGAAACCAATAACCCGATCAAACCCTTCGCCGGAGATCACATGAACGTCGACTCATCCGCCGAAGTCCGGGCTTTGGAGACCACGCGCCCGAAGGCGCGCAATCCGCCCCCACCCGAACCCCCGCGAGCCGGGTTCACGCGATCGAACATCGCGTTCGATGGGGCTGCATCCGGCAGCCCCCAGCAGCAGGTCCGGCGACCTGCTGCCCGCCGTCGAGGAGCCCCCACCGTCGCGGTGGGGAGGTGACGGCACCAGCCCGTCACCGCCGGCGATCGCTCCCAGCGATCGCCCCCTCGGCCGAGGCCGAGGGTTCTCCTTCGCGCGCCGAACCCTAGGCGTGCGGTCCACGCGGTCCGGTGGCTTCGCCACCACCGCGTGGTCCCTCGTCTAATCCGGGTTCGATCCTTCGGATCTTGTTTTTCGATAATTGATCAATAAACTAGAATTAAATTGCGGAAATTTAATTCACCTTTCGATTCGTTGTGCGGAGAAACGAGATCTTATGATGACCTTGAGATCTTCCCACGTATTCCTTGCACTAGCCCGGACGTCGTGTGGGCGACGATCTACCGAACTCCATGGATCCTCCTCTCTACTTTCTCTCTCTATTATTGTGATCTTCAAGTTATGAGAATAGAGAAGACCATGTAGTGCTTTTATAGGCTACGTAGGGGATCTTAAGGAGGTGGAATATTGGGCTTCCAATATTAATGATTAAATTGAGCCCAAGCCCAAATCTATTAATCCATTAATATTAATTAATTCTATTTTCCACTATATAAAATTAATTTCACTCCCAATATTAAACCATATTATATCAAATAATATTTCTCCGGTAGTATTATTATTCCGTGTATTTAAGATATAAATATCCATGAATAAAATTAATTTATTGCTAATTAATTTATTCATCTCTTATATCCGAGACTAGTACCATTCAACCTTAATTATTATGCGGAATGAATCCACCTGCAGGGTTTTAATAATAATTCCTTATGAACTCATCTCGGGGATATTATCAACCCTTCCGGGATACACTTTCCCGTCAAGTATTCACGGCATGTCATATATAAAATATAGTGACCCAACTTAACCGGTAATTAACACAATAATTAAATCGGTTAATTCCTTTGGTAAATCAAAGTCACTTATATTAAATATACATACCCGCAATAATATCGGGGATTAAGAATAAAATACACTGAGACTCGAATCGATTATCGCCGGCAATCCTAATCGATGAATCTCAACGATCCGCTCAATACACCAAGTGTACAAGTGTGATAAAATAATCAAGACAGATTATTTTCTCTCTCACACAACGACTATACCGATGGATTGGTCCGTGTCCATCTAGGTCGTGAGCAACTGTTCGATTAAATACGAGTAACCGATAGTATGATCTTCTGTGTGGGGCCCGACACACCATACTAACTACAACGTATAGAATCCAGGACTATGTTTTGCATATATTTAATTATAAATAATTAAACGCAAACAATTGTTCATTTAGTTAAATAGATTAGTGGCAATGGATCGTGAGTTTACGTTACTTAAATCTAGACATTAAGTACACAACTCCAACAACAATGTCCAGATTTCTTTCCCAATCATCACCATATGGAACCGGTGAGTTTTCATCTTTAAGTATATCACAAAGTGGGGTCACAGTCATTCCTAACCTATAAGCACATAAAACAAACAAACAATTTAATATCCGATATTATCTCCCTTAAATAATATCATTAAATCACTAATCACATCTAAAATCCCATCAGGTAAGGCAAGCCACGTGGTGTGGACGTTTACCCACCCAAATGATTTAGCAATTAGATTTTCTTTGGTCATACATCGCTTATAGCGGAACCTCGTGGGGAGGAATACTATAAGGCGTATCTAAGTGTAAACCATTACTCAGTACCAAAGTAAATTACTTGGAATCGCTACATCACCGCAAGCCACGTGGTGTGGACGTTTACGATAACTTCACAACTCTTCATAATTACTTACAACTGTCTACATCAATTAATCCAAAGTCCGTCAGCATAGCAAGCCACGTGGTGTGGACGTTTACTACACTAAGAGACTTTTATAATTGACTCCCAATTACTTGATCCATTTAATCTCGTAAATCAAGACGTGGAGAATCATAAGTGAAACTCGAAGTTTCTAACCAGTGATTCACCATGCGAACGACCCTATCTCTCATAAATGAGGGAGCCGAGCAGACAAACGACCCACCTATCAAAGAATGGCACGAAAGTCTCTAATTTGTGTCCTCTACATGACCAAGTGGCTCTGGCTCCATTCCACTCCCCTGGGTGAGAATGAGTCGACTTGAAATCAGCTTTGGAAAGACAAATTAGGCATTGTTTGATGAACTTAATCAATGTTTCTCGTAAGAGGAATTACAAGAACTCTCCTCCAATAACTTATCTATATAAACTTCAAAAGTTTATAAAAGTCACCAAGAGAGCAGCAATGGAGACCATGGATATGTTTCCATACCCTCTCCCACTTAGCTTTTTACAATAAAGGGATACGCTATCTAGTGCATAAAATAAACACATATATCATGCATACATGTAATAAAGCACATAGTATTATCACATAGTCAAAATAATACTAGAATATTATTTTCCGACTATTATGGCTTTACTCCATCTCCGTACGCATCTTCTAGTCTTTAGTCTTCGTTTCTTGAATGCTCCATGTGACGAGAATATTAATTTCCAATATTTAAATCTATTTATTTTCAATTAATCCAAAAGTTACTTAATTCGAAAATTAAGTCAATTGAATATATCAAAAATAAAATTAAATATTATTAATATTTTTATTTATTTTATTTTCTTTTTCCATTCCATTAAATCTCTAGAATAATCTATCCAAGATACTCTTGGAATATTCTAGATGATATCCATAATGAAATAAAGAAATAAAATAATTTAGGACTATTACACTTTTCCAAATTTATTTTATTCCTAATCCATGAATATTCCCATGAGTAGGAATAATCAAATAGGAAAAATAAATTTAGTACCAAATTAATTCTTTCTCTATTTCTCTAGAATATTCCATAAAGAAATAATCAAAATAGGAAATAATGAATTAATTAGGAAAG
Organism: Euphrasia confusa; assembly: GCA_954870475.1. Taxonomy (NCBI): domain Eukaryota; kingdom Viridiplantae; phylum Streptophyta; class Magnoliopsida; order Lamiales; family Orobanchaceae; genus Euphrasia; species Euphrasia confusa. Next base: position 12,842,351 of record OX940963.1, on the reverse strand, counting down.
TATATTTCCGGTAGGAGTAGCCCGGGTTGGGGAACCCCGAACCACCCCCACCACGTCCGACCGCCGCCTAGGGCACGCCGCCGCCGCCCAGCCCACGCGCCACCACCACTGGTGGCCGGCGTGGCCGAGACTCCCACGGACAGCCCGCCTAGGGCCGCGGGTCGATCGATCCCCTCGGGATCGATCATGGGGATTGATCGATCCCGGTCCTTTGTCTCCTCGTCACTTCGTCTTCTCCGGCGGTCTTCGATTCGTCGATCCAATCGCAAAATAAATTTACAAAATCTAAATTACAATTCCGGTATCGATTCTATACACGAAATCGACCCTATACATTTTCCGGAAAAACAACGAACATAATAATAAACCCTAAATTCGGTCAACCCCCGAATTTTTACTATTACAAGCATTCACCACCAAAAACGAATCTCGACATGTCCGAGAGTTTAATAAAACCAACAATCACATGAAAAAATAATTAAACGAATAATCATCAAGCCATAATAGTCGGAAACCCTGCAAGGTAGAACAATTTTTTATCGAAAATACCGCGAACGTAAACCACGCTCTGATACCAATTGTTGGAATTCGATATCCCGGGTCATCAAAATTGCGGAACCGATAACCCGAACGAACCCTTCGCCGGAGATCATACGAACGCTGACTCATCCGCCGGAGTCCGGGCTTTGGAGACCATGCATCCGAAGACGCCCAGCCCGCCCCCACCCGAACCCCCGCGAGCCGGGGTTCATACAATCGAGATGATCGATCGCACGCCGGCGATCGATCGGGGTGGGGCTGTTCGACAGCCCCCCCGCGGAGGGTCCGGCGACCCGCCACCACCAGGAGGCCCCCGCCTTCACGACGGGGTAGGGCACGGCTCCAGCCCGTGCCCAGCGATCGACCTTCGTGGTCGATCGCACACCCTCGGTCGAACCGAGGGTTCGGCCCCCGTCGCCCCACGCCGAAACCCTAGCGGGCGTACGCCGCGGTCCGGTGGCTTCGCCACCACCGCGCGTTCGTCCGTCTATTCCGGGCTTCGATCCTCGGATCTTCGTCCTACGGTATTCTCGATAAAACAAATCGAACAATTAACAAGTTAGTTGAGAATTGTACCTACGATTCGTTGTTCGGAGAAACGAAATCGATGACCTCGTGACCTTCCCGCGTATTCCTTGCACTCCGTTCGAACGTCGAGTGGGCGACGAGCTATCGAACTTATGGATCCTCTTCACTCTCAGAACTTTATTGTTGGCGTAACTTAGGTTAGTTAAGTGAAGACCATGTAGTGCTTTTATAAGCTACGAAGGGGATCAAAAGGAGAATAAATATTGGGCTTCAATATTGAAAATTAAATTGGGTCCAACCCAAATCCATTAATTCTTATCAATATTAATTTTATTTATTTTCCACTATATAAATAAAATTGCACTCCCAATATTATTCCATATTATACCAAATAATATTTCTCCATCTTAGTATTATTTATTCCGCGTATTTAAGATTTAAATATCCATGAATAAAATTTATTTATTGCTTAATAAATTTATTCATCTCTTATATCCGAGAATAGTACCACTCAACCTTATTTATTATGCGGAATTCAATCCACTCGCGAGGTTTACATAATAAATCCTTATGAGCTCATCTCGGGGATATTATCAACCCTTACGGGATACACTGCCCCTTCAAGAATTCACGGCATGCCATATATAAAATATAGTGACCCAACTTAACCGGTAATTAACCCAATAATTAAATCGGTTAATTCCTTTGGTAAATCAAAGTCACTTATATTAAATATACACACCCGCAATTGTTTCAGGGATTAAGAATAAAATACTCCGAGTCTCAAATCAATTATCGCCGAGCAATCCTAATTGATGAGTCTCAATCGATCCGCTCAATACACCAAGTGTACAAGTGTGATAAAATAATTAAGATAAATTATTTTCTCTCTCACACAACGACTATACCGATGGATTGGTCCGTGTCCATCTAGGTCGTGAGCAACTGTTCGATTAAATACGACTAACCGATAGTATGATCTTCTGTGTGCCCATGCAACACCATACTAACTACAACGTATAAAATCCAGGACTATAATTTGCATGTATTTAATTAACAATAATTAAAAGCAAATGAATGTCTGTAATTAATAGGTAAATGAAAGTGCATACAGAGTTCAGAATACTCAAATCTAGACATTAAGTATACTACTCCATCATCCTTCGATCCTACGTGTGCAATCGATGAAGTCATAAGGTCGTCTATGGATGTTAAATGATTATTTGATAATATTATATTGTTGGGAACAATATAATATTGATCAATAAATTAAACCTACAGGGTCACACACGGACTCAAAGATTATGTATGATGCTTGTTAATTATATTGATTTAGAATCAATATTTACGTGAATTTTGTTGGAAATCGACTACCCGGGACACATCCATTCGAACACTCGAACATCCGGACGTCCCCAATCGACTTCTGGAAGTCACCCCCGGACAGCCAAGGCCACCCGCCCAAGAGATCGCGCATCCGCCGCAGCCGAAGCCGCGGCTCGCGATCTGCCCGGAGCAGGCGACCGCCTGCCCACCAGGCGAGCGCTCGCGCAGCAAGGCAAGCGAGCGCTTGCTGCCCAGGCGAGCGCCCGCGACCTGTCGCGAGCGGGCGCTTGCTCCTCTGGCGGTCGCCTGGCTGCTGCGAACAGCAGCGCGATCCGCCCGTTCCGGCTGTTCCGATGAGATTTTCTCGATCCGACTGCCACGCCGGAGGTCAGAAACCTCCCAGCAGTCCGAGAACATCACATCCAAGCCACGGAACCCGATCTTTGGTTCGTTGTATGATTAACGCAAAAACAGAGATCGAATAAAATTGCGGAATAAAAGTTCCGATCTCATACCTCTCGGTCGATTGTTGAGACCTTAGATGCTTCTAACGTATGCCTCAGATCCCTTCTCCAGCCGTTGTGTGGGCAACGATCCGCTGGAGTTCTCCCTTCTGTACTTTCTCTATCAACAGCGTTAATATATCTTTTTCTCTCTGAGAGAAAAATATTAGCGCAAACTAATTTAATTTTACAGAGAAAAATTATAATTGCGTTAACGCAATTGTTTTTCTGAGTAAAATGAAATAGCGGCGAATGATAGGGTTTAGAAGAGTACGGGAGGGGATTATATAGAGTTACGTTAGGGACCTTAGGATAAATTAATTAAGGGCTAAATTGAAATATTAATTAACTTGGAATACGTAAACGCAATTCCTTAATTAATCGATTTCAATTTTAATTATTATTAACTCCACTATAAAATAATAATTGAATTCCCGAAATTAATTTTAATATTATTTCAACAATAATAAATCCGCCGAAATTACATACACGACTTTCCCCGTGTTTAAGATATCGAACGTCCACGAATTTATTTAATTACTAATAATTAAATTAATTCGTTTCTTATTATCCGAGACTAGTACCACTCATCCTTATTATCATGTGGAACAAATCCACCTGCAGGGTTTACATGATAAACTTTATGAGCTCATCTCGGGGACGTTATCAACCCGATAAACGGGACACGGTTTCCTGTCTATAATCTATAGCATGCCGTGTGTACAATTTCGATTCCCAATTTACCGAGTATCTCGACTAATCAAATAGTCTCACTCATTGGCAAGTTAAAGAACCGAGAATTGGACATACGCACCTACAATTATATAGGGATTAAGAATTCGTATATCCGTAATTCTGAGGTCTAGTTCGATTACGTCGATTAGTATAAATCGAACGCCCTCCCGTGGTCCTGCTCAATACACCAAGTGTACAAGTGTAACATAATAGTCAAGACCAACTATTACCCAGTCACACTACGACGTACCGATGGATTGTCCCTGTCCATCTAAGTCGTGAGCTTCTGTTCGATAATATACGAGTAACCGACCGTATGATCTTCCGCGTGTCTCCTCACGCCATACTGTCTACAACGTATATATCTAGGACTATTGCATTCAAGTACAAAGTAGACAAAAAAAATGCCGACAGTTTGATTAATAGATAATGAAAAACACAGATAAGGATTTCCATATTGTCACTAAACTAGACATTTAGAATATAACTCCATCAATCTCCCACTTATACTAAATCTCTAGTTGCCCTCTACCATACATCCGATACCCATCCCCTTCACGTGTCTCTTGAACGCTTTCGCTGGAAGTGCCTTCGTAAAGGGGTCAGCCAGGTTATCCGCTGATGCAATCTTGGTGACAACCGCATCGCCTCTCCTGACGATGTCTCTAATCAGGTGGTACTTGCGATCTATGTGTTTACTCGCATTGTGGGCTCGTGGTTCCTTTGCATTTGCCACTGCACCGCTATTGTCACAATAAATTGTGATAGCTCTAGGCATTTTAGGAACCACATCCAAGTTCATAAGGAAGTTCCGGAGCCACACCGATTCTTTAGCTGCCTCAGAGGCTGCTACATATTCGGCTTCCATGGTAGAGTCCGAAATGCATTTCTGCTTAACACTCTTCCATGAGACTGCTCCACCTCCCAATGTGAACACATAGCCTGATGTAGACTTTCGCTGATCCTTATCAGATTGGAAATCCGAGTCTGTGTAACCAATAGGAATCAACTCGGACGCTTTGTAACTCAGAACATAATTCCTAGTCCTTCGCAGGTACTTAAGTATGTTCTTTACAGCAGTCCAGTGACCCTGTCCAGGGTTACTCTGATATCTAGCTACCATGCCCACGGCATAGCAGATATCAGGTCTCGTGCACAACATGGCATACATTAGACTTCCTACTGCCGAAGCATAAGGAACCTTCTTCATGTAATCTATCTCCTTTTGTGTTTTGGGACACATGTCTTTAGATAGATGAATTCCATGGCAGAAAGGTTGAGCACCTCTCTTGGAATTCTGCATGTTGAAACGAGCCAGAATCGTATCAATATATGAAGCCTGGGACAAGCTTAATGTTCTTTTCCGGCGATCCTTTATAACCTTGATCCCAAGAACATGTCCAACTTGTCCTAAGTCTTTCATATCGAATTGCTTGGACAACCATCCCTTTATGTCTGGCAACATCTTCACATTGTTGCCAATTAGAAGGATGTCGTCTACATAAAGCACGAGAAACGCCACACTGTTTCCGTCACTTCTCCGGTATACACACGACTCGTCCATGCTTTGAATGAATCCATAAGACTGGATAACCTCATCAAACCGCATGTTCCAAGATCTAGAAGCTTGCTTCAATCCATAAATGGATCGGTTTAGCTTACACACTAGATGCTCTTGGCCTTTCTTGATGAAACCTTCTGGCTGTCTCATGTAAATGGTCTCGTCAAGATTCCCATTCAAGAATGCTGTCTTGACGTCCATTTGCCACACCTCATAATCCATATAAGATGCTATAGACAAAAGAATCCGGATCGACTTTAGCATAGCTACCGGCGAAAAGGTTTCCTCATAATCGATCCCTTCTTTCTGAGTATAACCTTTCGCAACAAGCCTAGCCTTGAAGGTTTCAACCTTCCCGTCAGACCCTCTTTTTCTCTTGTACACCCACTTTCAACCAATGGCTTTTACACCTTTGGGCGGTGCTACAAGATTCCAGACCTGATTTGAATCCATTGATTCAATCTCAGATTTCATCGCTTTTTGCCAAGACTGAGCATCTTGATCTTTAAGCGCCTCGCCATAGGTCCAGGGATCGGCTTCATGTTCTCCAGGTAACAAGTCCGAAGACTCACCTATAAACATGAACCTATCGGGTTGTCGAACAACCCTCCCACTACGACGAGGCTCCGGTGTAACCTCAGTAACTACAGGTGCAGACTGTGGTGGCGTATCACCCGGTTCGGTTGGATCTAAGCCTTGATCGTCCCCTCTCAGTTCGTTTAGTATTATCTCACTCTTGGGCTTGTGGTCCATTATATAATCCTCTTCCAAGAACCGAGCGTTGGTGCTAACAACGATCTTCTGGTCCTTAGGACTATAAAATAGACCACCTTTCGTTCCTCTAGGATATCCCATAAACAACCGAATATCTGAACGAGATTCCAACTTATCAGCCCCATGCTTCAGCACATGTGCTGGACAACCCCAGACCCGAATGTGTTTCAAATTTGGCTTACGCCCGGTCCACAATTCCGAGGGCGTCTTAGGGACTGATTTAGAAGGAACTAAGTTCAGGATATACGCCGCTGTTTCCAAGGCATATCCCCAGAACGAAACTAGTAGTTCTGAATAACTCATCATAGATCTTACCATTTCCATAAGAGTCCTATTCCTTCTTTCTGCTACACCATTCTGCTGGGGCGTGTATGGTGCAGTCATCTGGGAATCAATCCCATTCTCTAATAAGTACGCCTTAAACTCTCCCGAGAGGTACTCTCCTCCACGATCAGATCGTAGAGTCTTTATGGTTTTACCATGAAGGTTCTCCACAAGAGCTTTGTACTCCTTGAACTTGTCAAAGCACTCGCTCTTGCGGCGCATCAGGTATATGAAACCATACCTTGAGTAATCATCAGTGAAGGTTACGAAATATTCATAACCTCCTCTCGCTTGGACAGATAAAGGCCCGCACAAATCAGAGTGAATCAACTCTAGTACTTCCTTGGATCTATACCCTTTATCACTAAAGGGTCGCTTGGTCATTTTTCCTTCCAGGCATGATTCGCAGGTTGGAAAGTCCTCATCTTTCACACTACTGAGTATTCCATCAGTTATCAACCTTTGAATCCTACCCAAGTTAATATGACCTAGCCTAAGATGCCACAAGTACTTTTGATTCATTCTAGAAGGCTCCTTTCTCTTATTGGTACTAGATATGTTAAAAGACTCTACTCGTTGCATCGTGGAATAATCAGGATTCAGTATATATAAGTTGCCTATCAATGTACCAGAACAGATATACTCACCATTCTTTTTGATAATAACAGAACTATCAAAAGAAACAGAATATTTATTCAAAACCAACTTAGAAACCGAAACAAGGTTCTTTCTAAAGTTCGGTACATAAAGACAATCATTCAATACTAAAACTTTATTATTAAAAGATAAATGAACATCTCCCACTGCAACTGCCGCCACTTTCGTAGCATTGCCCATGTAGATGGTGATCTCTCCCTCTCTAAGCCGCCGGGTTTCCTGGAACCCCTGCAAAGAATTGCAGACATGATCAGTGGCTCCCGTATCCACACACCAGGTACCGGTGGATAACACCGCTAAACATGTTTCAGTGACTAAGGAAAAGTTCATACCTCCTTGTCTGAGAGGACAATTAGACTTCCAATGTCCAGACTGCTTGCAACGGAAACACTTGCCCTTGGGCTTGTTCACTCCATTCTGTGGTCCACCAATTCTGGGTCCACTGGGTTTCCGTCCTTGCTTCTTCTTCCTCTTAGCTCCCGGAGGGCCAGGAAGTTTCACAGCCACAAGTGCCTGAGGTTTCTTAAAGATTCCCTCTGCCGCCTGGAGTTCAGTCAGGAGTTCCGCCAACGTATATAACCTCTTGTTCATGTTATAGTTCAGGCGGAACTGCTCAAAACTCTTAGGCAGAGACTGGAGCACTATATCGATCTGGGTTTCCCCATCGATAGATCCTCCCATAATCTCTATCTCATTCAGATAGCCTATCATCCTAAGAACGTGATCCCTCACGGGCGTTCCTTCGGACATAGTGGCCGTCATGAGTTGCCTCATGGCATCTTGCCTGGCTGCCCTATCCTGACTACCAAACATCTCCTTGAGGTTAAGCATCATATCATAGGCAGTGGTCATGGCTTCATGCTGATGTTGCAGCACATTTGACATAGAAGCCAAAATGTAGCACCGCGCCATCTGATTAGCCTTGACCCACTTCCGATGAGCTTCCTTTTCCTCAGGAGTGGAGGTGTCAATAGGTTCGTCAGGACAATCCTCATGGAGTACATATTTGTACTCCTCAGCAGTCAGGACAATGTCCAAGTTTCGTTTCCAGTCAATATAGTTCGGACCAGTGAGTTTGTTCTCTTTTAGTATCATGGATAGCGGGTTGAGTGCCATATCTATAAAAGAGACAAATCAAACTGTCAAATTTAATTCGATATTAACTCCCTTAATTAATATCATTAAATCTACCAATCAATCCTAAAATCCCATTAGACTAGCATGCCACGTTCATGTGGACGTATACTAGTCCAAATGATTTTATAACTGGACTTTTACTTCGGTCGTACATCATTACAGCAGTGACTCCAATGGGGAGGATACTGTAAAGCGTACCTAAGTGTATACCATTTCTCAGTACTAAGTTAACCGCTCGGAAACTACACGCCCACCGCAAGCCACGTTAGTGTGGACGTTTACGTTGACATGCGGTCCCTTTACGATTTCCTATAACTGTCGAGCCTCAATTAACCCAAAGTTCCGTTTCCGTCTAGTAAGCCACGATAGTGTGGACGTTTACTAAACAAACAACTTTGTTAATTGAATTCCATTTAATAAATTTCACAATTTCGTTAATCAAAGCTTGATATCTCGTAAGTGAAACTCGAAGTTTCTAACCAGCGATCAATCATGCAATTGAGCCCTATCTCTCACAAAGTGAGGGAGCCAACCAGACAGTCGATCTAGTCATCAAATGACTTGAATGTCTCTAATCTGTGTCATCGACATAACCAAGCGCTTTGGCTCCATTCCACTCCCCGGGGTGAGAATGAGTCGAGTTGAAATTAGTCTTTGAAAGACAGATTAGGCATTGCTTTAAAAAACTTAATTGTTCAATTTTAAAATTGGAATTTCATTCGAATTTCGATCAAAGTGATTTCCGTGTATCGACTTTATCCGATAGGGAGGATGACACTAAAGCCAACTCGTAAGTCAATACACATCACTCTCGAAACAGAGAATGGAGACCGCGGGATTGTTTCCAATCCCTCTCCCACTTAGTATTTTACGATTTAGGGATATACATGCATAAAATAATAAGCATAATAAAACACGTAAATCACATAAGAAAGCAATTAACGTGGCCCGATTATTATGGCCTTAAAATCTTGAATGCACGTCTCTTGGAACTCGAACTCGTTGCTCGTCTCGACTTCGATTTTCGTTCCTCCGGGCTTCGATCTCGTCTCGATCCAATAGCAGAAATTAATTACAAAATTATTCTACTAAGTCCGGTATCGATCCTATACATTTTGATCGACCCTATACAAGTCCCGGATGCAACGAAAAAATAAATAAACCTAACGACTCAACCCGTCGTTTTTATCTATTACAAACAAGCAACTTTCCAAAAATAAAACCGATCTCGACAAGCCCGAGAGTTTAATCAAAACCACATACATACAGCACAAAAAATCAAAAATAAATTGGCCATAATAATCGGGTTCAACCTGCAAGGTAACACGCGCAAAAATACAACGAACCGATAACCGGCTCTGATACCAATTGTTGGAAATCGACTACCCGGGACACATCCATTCGAACACTCGAACATCCGGACGTCCCCAATCGACTTCTGGAAGTCACCCCCGGACAGCCAAGGCCACCCGCCCAAGAGATCGCGCATCCGCCGCAGCCGAAGCCGCGGCTCGCGATCTGCCCGAAGCAGGCGACCGCCTGCCCACCAGGCGAGTGCTCGCGCAGCAAGGCAAGCGAGCGCTTGCTGCCCAGGCGAGCGCCCGCGACCTGTCGCGAGCGGGCGCTTGCTCCTCTGGCGGTCGCCTGGCTGCTGCGAACAGCAGCGCGATCCGCCCGTTCCGGCTGTTCCGATGAGATTTTCTCGATCCGACTGCCACGCCGGAGGTCAGAAACCTCCCAGCAGTCCAAGAACATCACATCCAAGCCACGGAACCCGATCTTTGGTTCGTTGTATGATTAACGCAAAAACAGAGATCGAATAAAATTGCGGAATAAAAGTTCCGATCTCATACCTCTCGGTCGATTGTTGAGACCTTAGATGCTTCTAACGTATGCCTCAGATCCCTTCTCCAGCCGTTGTGTGGGCAACGATCCGCTGGAGTTCTCCCTTCTGTACTTTCTCTATCAACAGCGTTAATATATCTTTTTCTCTCTGAGAGAAAAATATTAGCGCAAACTAATTTAATTTTACAGAGAAAAATTATAATTGCGTTAACGCAATTGTTTTTCTGAGTAAAATGAAATAGCGGCGAATGATAGGGTTTAGGAGAGTACGGGAGGGGATTATATAGAGTTACGTTAGGGACCTTAGGATAAATTAATTAAGGGCTAAATTGAAATATTAATTAACTTGGAATACGTAAACGCAATTCCTTAATTAATCGATTTCAATTTTAATTATTATTAACTCCACTATAAAATAATAATTGAATTCCCGAAATTAATTTTAATATTATTTCAACAATAATAAATCCGCCGAAATTACATACACGACTTTCCCCGTGTTTAAGATATCGAACGTCCAAGAATTTATTTAATTACTAATAATTAAATTAATTCGTTTCTTATTATCCGAGACTAGTACCACTCATCCTTATTATCATGCGGAACAAATCCACCTGCAGGGTTTACATGATAAACTTTATGAGCTCATCTCGGGGACGTTATCAACCCGATAAACGGGACACGGTTTCCTGTCTATAATCTATAGCATGCCGTGTGTACAATTTCGATTCCCAAATTACCGAGTATCTCGACTAATCAAATAGTCTCACTCATTGGCAAGTTAAAGAACCGAGAATTGGACATACGCACCTACAATTATATAGGGATTAAGAATTCGTATATCCGTAATTCTGAGGTCTAGTTCGATTACGTCGATTAGTATAAATCGAACGCCCTCCCGTGGTCCTGCTCAATACACCAAGTGTACAAGTGTAACATAATAGTCAAGACCAACTATTACCCAGTCACACTACGACGTACCGATGGATTGTCCCTGTCCATCTAAGTCGTGAGCTTCTGTTCGATAATATACGAGTAACCGACCGTATGATCTTCCGCGTGTCTCCTCACGCCATACTGTCTACAACGTATATATCTAGGACTATTGCATTCAAGTACAAAGTAGACAAAAAAAATGCCGACAGTTTGATTAATAGATAATGAAAAACACAGATAAGGATTTCCATATTGTCACTAAACTAGACATTTAGAATATAACTCCATCAAATTTATATGCATGCATGGGATGCATTGCATGGCTTACATGGATGCATGTCACATAGTGTGACATGGCATGCCACACAAGCAAGAGAGACCACATCTTATGCCATTGTGGCATAGTGATGTGTACTTGACCTTTCATCTCCCCATTACCCACCCATTATGTGATATAATGGTGCATATTCATTATGGGGGGTTACAAGAGAGTAATGGAGATGGTAATGAAGGTGTTAAGTAGTGAAAATCTGATTTTCACTATCACTTAATCACCACCCACGAAATTCACAAGAGAAAGAGAGAAAAGAGGTTGTTCTTGGAGAATCAACTCGATCAAGCAAGCAATTCATCATCCGGGTTCGTGTGCAACACGTAGAGGCCGGGCCATTTGTGCGGCTTCAACATCCTGGCGATCCAAAGGCGTGACAAGGTCATACCAAAGGTGTACATTTCGAGGCTGATCCAATTGAGGTGGTTCAATCGACTCAACACCACTTCATCGACATTAACCACATTCAACGATCACCAAAAGTAAGTAATCGTTGAACCTTATATATATATATATATATATATTGGATGTGTATATATATATGTTTATATGTGTTCTTATACACATTAAGTGTGCACTAAGATCATGGCATAGTAGATCTATTGCTTTACACGCTTCCGCACACACGGTATATCGATCGGATCGGTATACCGGTACCTTCATGACGTACACCGTGTGTACTTACGGTCTTGTCGATTTACGACTATGATTCATCTCACGGTGTACATTTACCGTGTGTACTTACGGTCTTGTACGAGCTTGATCCACGACAGTGTTTTATTTCACGGTGTATGTGTACTTACGGTCTTGTACGAGCACGGTCCACGACAGTGTTTTATTACACGGTGTATGTGTACTTACGGTCTTGTACGTGCACGATCCACGACAGTGTTTTATTTCACGGTGTATGTGTACTTACGGTCTTGTAGGAGCAGGATCCACGACAGTATTTTATTTCACGGTGTATGTGTACTTACGGTCTTGTACGTGCACGATCCACGACAGTGTTTTATTTCACGGTGTATGTGTACTTACGGTCTTGTACGAGCACGGTCTACGACAGTGTTTTATTTCACGGTGTATGTGTACTTACGGTCTTGTACGTGCACGATCCACGACAGTGTTTTATTTCACGGTGTATGTGTACTTACGGTCTTGTACGAGCACGATCCACGACTGTGATTCATCTCACGGTGTAAATTTACCGTGTGTACTTACGGTCTTGTACGAGCACGATCCACGACAGTGTTTTATTTCACGGTGTATGTGTACTTACGGTCTTGTACGAGCACGATCCACGTGGAAAAACATATTCACCATATGTTCAAGGTCGTGTGTAATGTACACCGTGTATGTTTACAGTGAATTTACACCATGATATTCTATGGGTTTTTTTCTTACGGTGTAATTTCACCGTGTCGTTATATTTCTCATTTTTTATCCTTAAATTCTTATTTATTTATTTCATATTTCAGTCTGGATTTGAATGGAAGAGACCAACCAATCTGCAGTCGGTCACTTTAAGCCTCAATTTGTATACTCGCTACGAAATTCCGGAACTGATTACGGAGACAATAAAAGATATCGGGGGTGATGTCGTCGCAGTTCGCGATTTTTTTGCGCTGGCTTACATGAAAAGTGTTCTGGGAATAAGATTTACTGCCAAATCAAGCACTAATTTTTTGCACCACCTCGTATGTCGAGACCGGAGAAGGAGCATTGGTTCTACGTCGGTGGTAAGACTGCGAAACTCACACCCGCCGCTTATGCCATTGTAACGGGACTGAATTTCGGCATCTACGATGAATTTGACATCCATGCCACACCCCAGTCTGCTCCAGGTAGCTTAAATAAGCGACTATTCGGTGGGAAGCGTGTAAGAAGCAATGATATACGCAAGTTATTTGCGGCCAAACAACTCTTCGATGGGGAACAACCTGCCTCGTTGGAGGATTACATTAAAGTCGCCAATCTCATCGTCTACTATTCCTTCTTTCTTTGTCGATCCTGTTGGAAATCGATATCCCGGAATTAATAAATTAATTAAAATTAATTATCTAATTAATTCCGACCGAAATCCTTTGGAGATCGAATATCCGGATTGTCAAAATTGCGGAACCGACAACCCAATCGACTCCCGGAACATGTACATGACCATACGAAAAAGTTACGCGGTAAAAACACGAGAGAACTCGCGTGAACCCGCGAAACCCGCAGCAGCCACGCGGGGTTGCTCGCAGCAGCCCGCAGCAACCCGCAGCGAGTCGCCTGACTCGCTGCTGCTGGGACCCTGCTGAATCGCTGCGGGTCAGCTGCGGGAAATCCCACAGCACCCAGCGAAATCCCCGTAGCAGCCCACAGCAACCCGCAGCGAGTCGCCTGACTCGCTGCTGCTAGGTGCTACGAGTCGCTGCGGGAAAACCCGTAGCTGGCAGCAGATCGCTACGGGAAAACCCGCAGTCGATCCGCGTGATCGAGCCCTAGGCTCGATCCACCTCGCGCGATCCCTTTCCAGCCGAGTCGTCGAGCCGCCGGCGGTCCGGTGGTCCGACCACCACTGCCCGGTTCGACCTCGTCTCGTGGGTCCGTTCCTCGGATCTTGGTTCAAGGTATTTTTACGATAATTAAACGATAAAATCATAAAGAGGGATTTACGATTTACCTCGTTCTCGTTGTTCGGAAAAACGAAGAACTCAATTTGACGACCTTGAGATCTTCCCACGTATTCCTTCCACTAGCTCGGACGTCGTGTGGGCGACGATCTACCGAACTCCATGGATCTCCCTCTCTACTTTCTCTCTCTAGAATTGTGATCTTCAACTTATGAGAATAGAGAAGACCATGTAGTGCTTTTATAGGCTACGTAGGGGATCTTAAGGAGGTGGAATATTGGGCTTCCAATATTAATGATTAAATTGAGCCCAAGCCCAAATCTATTAATCCATTAATATTAATTAATTCTATTTTCCACTATATAAAATTAATTGCACTCCCAATATTAAACCATATTATATCAAATAATATTTCTCCGGTAGTATTATTTATTCCGTGTATTTAAGATATAAATATCCATGAATAAAATTAATTTATTGCTAATTAATTTATTCATCTCTTATATCCGAGACTAGTACCATTCAACCTTAATTATTATGCGGAACGAATCCACCTGCAGGGTTTACATAATAATTCCTTATGAACTCATCTCGGGGATATTATCAACCTTTACGGGATACACTTTCCCGTCAAGTATTCACGGCATGCCATATATAAAATATAGTGACCCAACTTAACCGGTAATTAACCCAATAATTAAATCGGTTAATTCCTTTGGTAAATCAAAGTCACTTATATTAAATATACACACCCGCAATAATATCGGGGATTAAGAATAAAATACACAGAGACTTAAATCGATTATCGCCGGCAATCCTAATCGATAAATCTCAAGCAGATCCGCTCAATACACCAAGTGTACAAGTGTGATAAAATAATTAAGATAAATTATTTTCTCTCTCACACAACGACTATACCGATGGATTGGTCCGTGTCCATCTAGGTCGTGAGCAACTGTTCGATTAAATACGAGTAACCGATAGTATGATCTTCTGTGCGCCCATGCAACACCATACTAACTACAACGTATAAAATCCAGGACTATGATTTGCATATATTTAATTATAAATAATTAAACGCAAATAATTGTTTATTTAATTAAATAGATAAGTGGCAATGGATCGTGAGTTTCCGTTACTTAAATCTAGACATTAAGTACACAACTCCAACAATCTCCCACTTGTACTAAGGTCTAGTCATTTCCTCCAAACTCCCGACTCCCATACTCATCACGTGCTTAAGTTGTACTTCCAAGAAGTACTATGTGAATGAGCACTCTAGGTTGCCGCTCTGAAGTTATCTTGGTGACTACAGCGTCGTCTCCCTCGACGATGACTCGTATCAGGTGGTACTTGCACTATGTGTTATCTTACACTTATGGACTAGTGATTTCTTACCATTTGCCATTGCACCGCTATTTACATAGCCTTTGGCAAATTAAGAATCACATCTAAGTCCCAGAGATTATCCAGAGTTATCCCAAAACTTCCGCTGCCTCTGAGGCCGCTATTTGGTTACCCATGGGAGAGTCCGAAAAGCATCGTGCTTATCACTCTTCCATGTTAAAACTCCTTCTCCTTTAATAGTGAAACACATAGCCTGATATCGACTTACACCGGTCCTCATTCGATTAGAAATCTAAGAGAATGTAATCCAAAGGAAATGCTCGTCTGTTCCGTAATCCAGAATATAGTTTCTAGTACTTCGAAAGTACTTAAAATGTTCATTACAGTAGTCGAGTATTCCTTTCCAGGATTACCTTGATATCCTCCCACTATGCTAACCGCATAGCCGATATCAGGTTCTCGTTTTCAACATTGCACTTATTAAGCTTTCCACACTTAAAGTGTAGGAAACTGCTTTCATTGCTTCTACCTCCTTTTGTGTCCCAAAACACATATCCTTAGATAGATGCATTCCGTCTCTGAAAGGTAACGAACCTTTCTCGGAATCTTGCATGTTAAAACGAACCATAATCATATATATGTAAGATGTCCAGGAGAAGTACAATGTTCTTTCCTAGAGATCCAAGATCTCAAGAACATGTCCAACTTCTTCCTTTATCTTTCATATTGATTTATGTAGACAACCATAATTTTATGTCTGACAACATCTTTACATTGTTACCAATGATAAAATGTTATCTACATAAAACCTCCGAGAAACACCACCTTGTTTCCATCACGTTTCCCATATACACGATTCGTCAATGCCTTTTGATGAATCCATCAAATGGACTATCTCATCAATGCGCAAGTTCCATGAACTCTATGCTTTGTTCCAATCCATAAATGGATTAACTAAGCTTGTACTCTAAATGATCTTGCCTCTCAACAATAATCCTTATTGCTTTCCAAGAAGGCACATTTAGATCTAGTACTGCCTTCATGTAGATCAAGGGATTGATTTCATGTATACTAGGTCCAGAGTCCGAAGACTCACCTAGTCTTATGAATATCTCTGGTTGTCACACAACCTCCCACTACAACGGCATTCCGGTGTATAAACAGTGATAACAGTAGGTGCAGTTAGTGGTGTACCGCTACTCGGTTCGGCTGGTTCTCAGTCTTCTTCGTTCTCTCTTATTTCAAAGTTTCACGTCACTTTGGGCTTGTGGTTCATTACATAGTCTTCCTCCAAGAACCGGGCGTCAGAACTTATAACGTCCCTCTGGTTCATAGTACTATTGAACACACAACTTTTGTTCTTCCAGGATATTCTACAACCGCATTTGAATGCGCCGTTGTTTCCAGACATATCCATAGAACATAGGTAGTTCCGTATAACTCATGCTTTTACTATTTCTATAAGAGTTCCATTTTCTTGTTTACGATACACCATTTCTACACTAAAAGTGTATGGTGTAGTCATTTGGGATCATCCCAACCTCTGATCAGTATGCCATGCATTCCTCAGACAGGTACTTGCCTCCGCGATCAAATCGCAGGCTACAAATGGATATACCTCGATGGTTCTTTACAATTGCTTAGTGTCCATTGACTTGTTAAAACACTTGCTTTTGTGGCACATCAGGTATTCTATTTCTCGAGTAATCATCAAATGAAGTACTCGTACCTTATTGTCTGAGTAGACATAGGTCTGCATACATCAGAGTTAATCAATTCTTATACTTGTCCGGATCTTATATCTTATATCCATAAAGGATTGCTTAGTCATATTATCTTCCAAATTAGATTCTTAGGTCGGAAGGTCCATTCCTTCAACTTAATTGATCAAATATAAATTTTCGACCTTTGAACTTCTTATTTGAATAAACATGGCTCAGCATAAGAATCCACAAGTATAATTGATAAAGAAATCTCTTATTAGTAAAACGAGTTTCATACTACGGTTCGTTGCATCGTGGTGGACTCAGGATTCATCATTTATATATTGCTAGCCAATGTACCAAAATAGATAATATCATTATTTCTTCTTATAACCATCAAGTGATTAAAAGAAATAAAATATCCATTTATTAGAAATACAGAACAAAGTTCTTTCTAATTTGAAAGGTACATAAAAGCAATAACCCAAAATGAAATCCTATAGTATGTCCTCCACTGCAACTGCTGCCTCCTCTACAGCATTGCCCATGTAGACTACGATTTCTTCTTTTCTAAGTCGTCGGGTTTCCTGGAACCCTTGCATTTAAAATGCACATACCATTAGTGGTTCCATATCTACACACCAGGTTCCGGTAGATAATACCACTGACTATGTTTTACGACTAAAGAAAAATTTCGTACTTTCTTTGAGAGGATAATCAGACTTCCAGTACCCAGACTGTTTGCATCGAGAACTCTTGCCTCTTGGCTTTCTCGTCCCATCTCGTGGTCCAAATAGAACCACTGGGTTTCTTGCTTTCTTGTCCTTTCCCCCGATTCATGCCTTTAGGTTCGAAACCTTTGGCATTGGCTACAAGAGCTTGCGATTTCCGTCTCAACTCGTCTAAAAGGTCAATCATCTCAAAAACGTTTTTAAGCGTTTCCTCGAAGCGACTGGCCTTTATGAGTATCCTCATTGCTTCTTGTCTAGCCGCCTATGTCATGTCTAAACACCAACTTGAGTTTGAACATGATATCAAAATCAGTCATTTCCTCATTAGTTGAGACATTAATAGGCTCGGGAGGACAAAGATCATTGAGTACAAACTTGTACTCTTCAACAGTTTGGGCATTGTCTAGATCTCTATTCCAATCAATACATTTAGGGACCAATGAGTTTAAATCCTTACGTATCACAGAAAGTGGGTTCAAAACCATTTCCTAATCTATGAGCACATATAACAACAAACAATTGATTTAATCTCCGATATTATCTCCCTCAAATAATATCATTAAACCACTAATCGCATCTAAAATCCCATCAGATATGGCAAGCCACGTGGTGTGGACGTTTACCTACCCAAATGATTTAGCAATTAGATTTGCTTCGGTCATACATCACTTATAGCGTAACCTCGTGGGGAGGAATACTATAATGCGTATCTAAGTGTAAACCATTACTCAGCACTAAAGTAAATCGTTTGGAATTGCTACATCACCGCAAGCCACGTGGTGTGGACGTTTACGACAACTTCACAACTCTTCACAATTCCTTATAACTGTCTACATCAATTAATCCAAAATCCGTTAGTATAGCAAGCCACGTGGTGTGGACGTTTACTACACCAAGAGACTTTTATAATTGACTCCCAATTACTTGATTCATTCAATCTTGTAAATCAAGACGCGGAGAATCATAAGTGAAACTCGAAGTTTCTTACCAGTGATTCACCATGCGAACGACCCTATCTCTCATTAATGAGGGAGCCGAGCAGACAATCGATCTAGTCATCAAATGACACGAAAGTCTCTAATTTGTGTCCTCGACATGACCAAGTGGCTTTGGCTCCATTCCACTCCCCGGGGTGAGAATGAGTCGACTTGAAATCAGTTTTGGAAAGACAAATTAGGCATTGTTTGATAAACTTAATCAATGTTTCTCGTAAGAGGAATTACAAGAATTCTCCTCCAATGGCTTATCTATATGAACTTCGAAAGTTCATAAAAGTCACCAAGAGAACAGCAATGGAGACCATGGATATGTTTCCATACCCTCTCTCACTTAGCTTTTTAAAATAAAGGGATACGCTATCTAATGCATAATTAAATACACATAAGCATGCATACATGAAATAAAGCACATAGAATATAATCACATAATCAAAATAATACTAGAATATTATTTTCCGACTATTATGGCTTTATCGCATCCCCGTATGCGTCTTCTAGTCTTTAGTCTTCGTTCTTTGAATGCTCCATGTGACGGGAATATTAATTCCAATATTTAAATCTATTTATTTTTAATAAATCCAAAAGTTACTTAATTCGAAAATTAAGTCAATCGAATAAATCAAAAATAAAATTAAATATTATTAATATTTTTATTTATTTTATTTTCCCTTTCTACTTCATTAAATCTCTAGAATAATCTATCCAAGACCCACTTGGAATATTCTAGAAGACTTCCATAATGAAATAAGGAAATAAAATAATTTATTTTATTTTCCCTTTCTACTTCATTAAATCTCTAGAATAATCTATTCAAGACCCACTTGGAATATTCTAGAAGACTTCCATAATGAAATAAGGAAAAAAAATAATTTAGGACTCCTAGTCCTTCCAAATTAATTCATTTCCTAATCCATTAATAATTCCATAAAGGAATAATTAAATAAGGAAAAATTAATTTAGGACTCCTTAACTTTCCAAATTAATTATTTTTCTAATCCATTAAAAATTCCATAAAGGAATAATTAAATAGGAAAAATAAATTAATTTATAAATTTATTCCTTTTTCTAATCTATGAAAACTCCCAAGAATAGGAATAATCAATAAGGAAAAATAAATTTATTCTAAATTTATTCTTTTCCTATTCCATGAGAATTCCCAAAAATAGGAATACTCAAAATAGGAAAACCGAATAATTTAGGAAAGTAAATCTTGGTTAGGAGTAGCACGGAGTGGGGATCTCCGCACCACCCCCAACCGATCGACCACCACCGAGGAGGAGCACCGCCGCCGCCCCCAGCCGGCGCGCCACAACCACCGGTGGCTAGGCGTGGCCGAGAGCCTCCCGCGGCTGCCCCCTCTCTCTCGGGTCGATCCTCCATGGATCGATCATGGGGATGATCGATCCGAGTCCTCCCTCTCGTTCGTCTCCTCCGTCACACTTTTTCGGCGGTCGTTTCGGAATTGATCCAACGTAAATAATTTTACAAAATAATTTACAATTATCCGGTATCAATTCTCTACATGAAATCGACCTCACAATTTCCGGAAAAAATTAAGAACAAGCATTCACCACACAAGAACAAATATTGACATCACCGAGAGTTTAATAATCAAGAACATTATTATGACATTAATTAACAAAAATTAAATCTAGCCATAATAATCGGAAACCCTGCAAGGTAGAACAATTTATCGAAAAATACCATGAACTAAAACCAACGCTCTGATACCAATTGTTGGAAATCGATATCCCGGAATTAATAAATTAATTAAAATTAATTATCTAATTAATTCCGACCAAAATCCTTTAGAGATCGAATATCCGGATTGTCAAAATTGCGGAACCGACAACCCAATCGACTCCCGGAACATGTACATGACCATACGAAAAAGTTACGCGGTAAAAACACGAGAGAACTCGCGTGAACCCGCGAAACCCGCAGCAGCCACGCGGGGTTGCTCGCAGCAGCCCGCAGCAACCCGCAGCGAGTCGCCTGACTCGCTGCTGCTGGGACCCTGCTGAATCGCTGCGGGTCAGCTGCGGGAAATCCCACAGCACCCAGCGAAATCCCCGTAGCAGCCCACAGCAACCCGCAGCGAGTCGCCTGACTCGCTGCTGCTAGGCGCTACGAGTCGCTGCGGGAAAACCCGTAGCTGGCAGCAGATCGCTACGGGAAAACCCGCAGCCGATCCGCGTGATCGAGCCCTTGGCTCGATCCACCTCGCGCGATCCCTTTCCAGCCGAGTCGTCGAGCCGCCGGCGGTCCGGTGGTCCGACCACCACCGCCCGGTTCGACCTCGTCTCGTGGGTCCGTTCCTCGGATCTTGGTTCAAGGTATTTTTACGATAATTAAACGATAAAATCATAAAGAGGGATTTACGATTTACCTCGTTCTCGTTGTTCGGAAAAACGAAGAACTCAATTTGACGACCTTGAGATCTTCCCACGTATTCCTTGCACTAGCTCGGACGTCGTGTGGGCGACGATCTACCGAACTCCATGGATCTCCCTCTCTACTTTCTCTCTCTAGAATTGTGATCTTCAACTTATGAGAATAGAGAAGACCATGTAGTGCTTTTATAGGCTACGTAGGGGATCTTAAGGAGGTGGAATATTGAGCTTCCAATATTAATGATTAAATTGAGCCCAAGCCCAAATCTATTAATCCATTAATATTAATTAATTCTATTTTCCACTATATAAAATTAATTGCACTCCCAATATTAAACCATATTATATCAAATAATATTTCTCCGGTAGTATTATTTATTCCGTGTATTTAAGATATAAATATCCATGAATAAAATTAATTTATTGCTAATTAATTTATTCATCTCTTATATCCGAGACTAGTACTATTCAACCTTAATTATTATGCGGAACGAATCCACCTGCAGGGTTTACATAATAATTCCTTATGAACTCATCTCGGGGATATTATCAACCCTTACGGGATACACTTTCCCGTCAAGTATTCACGGCATGCCATATATAAAATATAGTGACCCAACTTAACCGGTAATTAACCCAATAATTAAATCGGTTAATTCCTTTGGTAAATCAAAGTCACTTATATTAAATATACACACCCGCAATAATATCGGGGATTAAGAATAAAATACACAGAGACTTAAATCGATTATCGCCGGCAATCCTAATCGATAAATCTCAAGCAGATCCGCTCAATACACCAAGTGTACAAGTGTGATAAAATAATTAAGATAAATTATTTTCTCTCTCACACAACGACTATACCGATGGATTGGTCCGTGTCCATCTAGGTCGTGAGCAACTGTTCGATTAAATACGAGTAACCGATAGTATGATCTTCTGTGCGCCCATGCAACACCATACTAACTACAACGTATAAAATCCAGGACTATGATTTGCATATATTTAATTATAAATAATTAAACGCAAATAATTGTTTATTTAATTAAATAGATTAGTGGCAATGGATCGTGAGTTTCCGTTACTTAAATCTAGACATTAAGTACACAACTCCAACAGATCCGCTGAAATGTATGTCGAGGACTGGGCATGGGCATTAGTGGATGAGCCGGAAAAGTGGCAGAGTTTTCCATGGGGCGCTTATTCCTTCCAGGCTCTGAGCTACTACCTCGAAACAACAGCGATGGACCCTGAATTAGCAGAAAAAACTTCGTACCACGTCTATGGCCCCAGTTGGGCTATTATAATTTGGATGTTCGAGTCCGTTCCGGATATCGGTCAGTTATGTGGTCAACGTGGTCCGAATTTGATGTGGAGTACATCTACAACAAAGACTGATTGCGATGATCTTTTCTTCCAAGGAGAGGTACGTAACCATCTACTCCTACTTATATTTTGCTAGTAATAGTATTTGTTTCACGCGGTGGAATATTAATACTCTGTGTTGATAAGTTTCAGATTGAAGTTGTTCATGAAACCTTGATTCCTACTGATGAAGAGAAAAATGAGCAGTGTTACCTTTCTGTACATGACAGACCATTTCATGTTGAGTACAATCGCCCAGTACGCAATGGTGGTAATGCAATCAAAGCCAAACAAAATCCGGAGAAGCAAAAACAAACCAAAAAGCCTTCTTCGAAAAAGCGTGCTGCAACCACGGATATTGAAATGCCCGTTTCTAGATCACGCAGACAACGTGCTTCGGAGCAGAGTACTCCTGGTCCAAGTGGGCATGTGTGTTGTAGGCCTGTGTGCTGTTGGCGTACACTTTGTTGCCCGCATGAAGATGCTTCTGAGTTGGACAGATGACTGACTGGGCTTTTGAGGGCCAAATTGAGAGCCGAGCATGAACGGATTTTGTCTGATGAGGGATTGATTGCAGATTTTGCTGGATATATCTTTGAGCGGATTAAAGGCATCACTCCACAACAACTTCATGAGAGCGCGTCTCAGCATGAGTCGCCGGGAGATCTGCGCCGACCAGTATCGGATCATATCAGACAATAATACAACGAGTGAGGCTGCCGGAGAAGCCGACGTCCAAAATCAGACAGTTGCTGCCGGAGAAGTCGAAAAAAACCACGTTCAACCGGAGCAAGATCCTGTTTCTGATACCGTCGAAGTCGGCCAAATATTCACAGTCCCTGTTTCTGATACCGTCGAAGTCGGCCAAACCACTGATCCCAACGACTTAGTGATGTCTATTGTTGGACAACTTTCAGCAGATGAAGCCAGTGTCCTAGAACCGACACTCCCTGCCGGAGAAGTCGAAGAAAACATTGACCTATCGCCAACAGTTGATACCGGGATGGTAGCTGATGTGGCCAGTGTCGTAGCCTCGACAACCGCTGTAGCTGATCACTTGGCGGCGGTTGATCTCGACAGTTCATCAAACGCAGCTGATCCCACCGATCAGCTCACAGTGAATCCCACAGATGCGTGCGAACATGTTGGTAGGCCAATTGTTTCTCCCCGTAGGCTGAGAACTCGTAAGCCTGAAGCGGCGAAAAATGCTCCCCAAACTCCCAATGAAGGACTTGAAGCCGTTGGAAAAGCATATCGGTCGTTTCTAAGACCATCCAAACGGACCAAATCTTCTGTCAATTGTGTACATTTCCGTGGCACGCAAATTACCGTGAAACGGAAAACGTTTCTTGACATTGAAAACGTAGATTGGGACTTCGACGAAGAGGTAACCATTGCAAATTTAAGGTATATAGTAGTATAATTCAGAAATAAATTTTATATACTTACCAACTAGTATTTTTATATCAGGTGATAACTATCTTCTGCAGTTACATGGAGTTAAAAATGGAAAAGGAAAAGTGGCCTCAGGAATCCTTCGTAATTTTACCCCCAAACTATTTTGTAAGTTTTCATAAACTCCGTGGTATGAACTCAATAAAATCTAGCTCACTTATGACCTTATATATTTTCGTTGCACTTCTTCAGATGACCTTCAAACATGCTTACAACTCATTGAACAATCTAAATGGGGAACTCCCAGGCAGTTTAAGAGACGATTTGGAATGGTTCAGATTTTCCCACGTAAGTATACAATTATCACTACTAAAAACAGAGTCATAGACATCACGTCATTTAAATCATCTCCAAATGCGCCCGATATAAATGTGTATTTTTTAATCGGCTTAAAAAAAACTGATTTAAACGTGAATAAGCATATCGGTTTAAAATTCAATCGATTTAAATGAGGTCGTTTTAAAAAACAATTACATCACTTTTATATTGTAAGTGATGTAATTGATATATTTAAAAAATCCTCACTCTATAAGATCGGTTGTAAAAGTAGAACCGATTTAAATGTGATAAAAAAAAATAAAAAATTTCTAAGTTATATTTTCCCCTCTCTCAACTCTTTCATTCAGTTCACCCGTCTCTCAACTCAGGTAATGAGCTCTCGTCTCTCTGCTCAAAATCTCTCAGAATTCTCAGCCAAACCATTCTCCCCCTTCTTCTTCGTTAATTTTGTAGCTTAATTTCATGAAATCGGTCCATTACCAGATTCTTTTCGTGTTGCCCTAAACCCTAATTTTCTTGTTTTGCCCACTGTTCGTGCAGCACGCGTTCGCGGAAGTTTTAAGGTTGGCTTCGAATCCATCGACTCCATTGAAGTTGGCTTCAACCGTTGGGTGCAAGGTTGTTGGGTTCGACCGTAGCAAGGGTGGGTTGTTGGCTTCGACTCCATTGAAGATATTTCTTCAGGTATGTCGCAAATCCCTCGTCCTTGATATTTCTTCGAATATATCTGAACATGAGTTCATCTATTTAAATTTTTCATATCAGGGTGCTAGGGTTTACAACTTATTGATTTTGTAGTGTAATTTTCAATTTTACTGTGTGTTTTTTTTTTTTGGATTTCTGTGAATTTAAAACTTCATCCGTGAATTTTTGCAAAGCCCCAAGTCGAAAGCTTGGTTAATTCGCTAGCTAGTTGTTGTTATACTTATAATTTGTAGTTTATTTCCCTTTCATTTCAGAAATGGATAAGTCATGGATTATGGAGGATAGGAAGTGTTTAAAATATCAATTGGGTGTTGAAAATTTTATCTTATTTGCTGCTGCCAATGTTAGTGATCATAAGTTAATTCCATGTCCATGCTCGTTATGTGTAAACTCAAGGAAAAAGTCTATCGCCACCATTAAGGAACATTTGTATAGATATGGTTTTAGTTTGAGTTATACTGATTGGATCTGGCATGGTGAACATACTAGTATGTCTGGCAGTACACATAGGGGTTCTGAGTTCCCTCCGAGTCCTCAATATGGGTCTGAAACAATTGATATGTGTGAGGCAGCTTTTGATGGGGTTGATTATAATAATGTCCCTTCTGATGAGTTGATTAAGTTTATTCAAGATGCAGAACAACCTTTATTTGAAAATAGCGAAAATAGTAAGCTAAATTCAGTGGTGCAACTTCAGAATTTAAAAGCTAAGTATGGTATGAGTGGTTCTTGTTTTTCTGAGTTACTTACTATTGTGGGGTCTTTGCTGCCTAAAGATAATGTGCTACCCAAGACTAGTTATGAAGCAAAAAAAACTATTAGCACATTAGGACTTAAATATGAGAAAATACATGCTTGCCCGAATGACTGTGTATTGTACAGAAAAGAGTATTTCGACGAAGTTAGTTGTCCCAAGTGTGGTTTGTCTCGATGGAAGCTGAAAAATGACCACACTGTCCAGCATGGTAAACCAGCCAAGGTCTTGTGGTATTTTCCTATAATCGACAGATTAAAGCGTTTGTTTAGAAGTGCTAAGAATGCTGAAATCCTTACATGGCATGATGATAAGAGAGTTAAAGATGGACACATCCGGCATCCGGCAGATTCTCCTGCATGGAAGTTAGTCGACTATAAGTGGCCTGAGTTTGCTAACGAGAAGCGAAATATACGTTTGGGACTGTCAGCAGATGGTATCAATCCACATAGCTCCCTCAGTAGCCGATATAGTTGTTGGCCTGTAATATTGGTTACCTACAATCTTCCACCATGGTTATGCATGAAGAGGAAGTTTATG
The DNA here is from genome assembly GCA_954870475.1 of Euphrasia confusa. NCBI lineage: Eukaryota > Viridiplantae > Streptophyta > Magnoliopsida > Lamiales > Orobanchaceae > Euphrasia > Euphrasia confusa. The sequence continues at coordinate 12,816,272 of OX940963.1, read as the reverse complement.
TTGTTAACGTTGCTGATTTCGGGACCTAAGCAGCCTGGGAATGACATCGATACCTATTTGCAGCCCCTCATTGAAGATTTGCAAACTCTCTGGGATGGTGTATCTAATGTATATGACGCATAAAGAAAAGAACGCTTCACTCTAAGAGCTGTCCTATTGTGGACCATCAACGACTTTCCGGCCTATGGAAATTTATCAGGTTGTACAACTAAAGGTTATAAAGGATGTCCAGTATGTGGAGATGACACATCTGCCGTATACCTGCCTCACAGTAGGAAAATGTCGTATGGCTGCCATCGTAAATTTCTACCGCGTCATCATCCATATCGAAGGCAGAAGAAATCTTTCAATAACCAGCAAGAGTTTGGTGTTGCTCCAACCCCACTTAGTGGTGAGCAAGTGGCTGACAAAGTGGAACACATAAACTATTCTTGTGGGAAGGTGAAAAGAAAGAAAGAGTCGCAAGCCTGTATTTAGAAAAGGAAGTCTGTTTTCTTTGAATTAATATACTGGAAATTTCTACATATTCGTCATTGTCTCGATGTGATGCACATTGAAAAGAATATTTGTGAAAGCTTGCTTGGTACTCTACTGAACATACCTTCTAAGACAAAAGATAGTGTGGCTGCTCGTTTAGACATGGTTGAAATTGGGGTCAGAGTTGACTTGGCACCAAATGTTGGAGTTGTGTACTTAATGTCTAGATTTAAGCAACGGAAACTCACGATCCATTGCCACTAATCTATTTAATTAAATAAACAATTATTTGCGTTTAATTATTTATAATTAAATATATGCAAATTATAGTCCTTGATTCTATACGTTGTAGTTAGTATGGTGTGCGACGTCACACGGAAGATCATACTATCGGTTACTCGTATTTAATCGAACAGTTGCTCACGACCTAGATGGACACGGACCAATCCATCGGTATAGTCGTTGTATGAGGGAGAAAACAATCTGTCTTGATTATTTTATCATACTTGTACACTTGGTGTATTGAGCGGATCGTTGAGATTCATCGATTAGGATTGCCGGCGATAATCGATTCGAGTCTCAGTGTATTTTATTCTTAATCCCCGAAACTATTGCGGGTGTGTATATTCAATATAAGTGACTTTGATTTACCAAAGGAATTAACCGATTTAATTATTGGGTTAATTACCGGTTAAGTTGGGTCACTATATTTTATTTATGGCATGCCGTGAATACTTGACGGGAAAGTGTATCCCGTAAGGGTTGATAATATCCCCGAGATGAGTTCATAAGGAATTATTATGTAAACCCTGCAGGTGGATTTATTCCGCATAATAATTAAGGTTGAATGGTACTAGTCTCGGATATAAGAGATGAATAAATTAATTAGCAATAAATTAATTTTATTCATGGATATTTATATCTTAAATACACGGAATAAATAATACTACCGGAGAAATATTATTTGATATAATATGGTTTAATATTGGGAGTGCAATTAATTTTATATAGTGGAAAATAGAATTAATTAATATTGATAAGGATTAATGGACTTGAGCATTGGGCTCAATTTAATCTTCAATATTGGAAGCCCAATATTCCACCTCCTTTAGATCCCCTACGTAGCCTATAAAAGCACTACATGGTCTTCTCTATTCTCATAACTTGAAGATCACAATTCTAGAGAGAGAAAGTAGAGAGGGAGATCCATGGAGTTCGGTAGATCGTCGCCCACACGACGTCCGGGCTAGTGCAAGGAATACGTGGGAAGATCTCAAGGTCATCATAAGATCTCGTTTCTCCGCACAACGAATCGAAAGGTGAATTAAATAATTGCTATTTAATTCTTGTTTTATTGAATCAATTATCGAAAAACAAGATCCAAGGATCGAGACCCGGAACGAGGAGCGATCGCGTGGTGGTGGACGAACCACCGGACCACGGGGATCGATCGCCCTAGGGTTTCAAGGCGCGAGGAGGCTCGACCCTCGGCTGGGCCGAGGGCGTGCGATCGATCACAAGGATCGATCGCCGGAGCGCGGGCTGGTGCCGCGCTCCTACCCACCGCGACGGTGGGGGCCTCCAGGCGGCGGCGAGTCGCCGGACTCGCCGCGGGGGCTGCTGGGAGCAGCCCCACCCATCGATCGCCAAGGCGCGATCGGGATCGCGTGAACCCCGTCTCGCGGGGGTTCGGCTGGGGGCGGGCTGCGTACCTTCGGGTGCGTGGTCTCCAAAGGCCGGACTCCGGCGGATGAGTCGGTGTTCGTGTGATCTCCGGCGAAGGGTTCGTTCGGGTTATTGGTTTCCGCAAATTTAAATAACCCGGGATATCGAATTCCAACAATTGGTATCAGAGCGTACGGTTACGTTTTTCGTTAATTGTTTCGATAATCGATTATCGTTGTTTATAGCCATAGATTAATTTAATTGCTTAAATTATTGTGCTATATTGTTCTACGTACTTGTTTTTCTCTCTTGTATGAATTGTGTTTGTCGGAAAAATTAATTAATAAAAATCGAGGGATTTCGGAATAATCGAACCGGATCGATCGACCGTAAGGCTCGGTGCGGGCTGCCGGGGAGGTGGCTGGAAGCACGGGCTGTGCGGGCTGCTGGGCGCGACCTAAACGTGGCTGGGCATGCCGGCGTGTGCCACCAGTGGTGGTGGTTCGCCGGCAGCCGGCGGCGGCGTTCGAAGGTCACGATTGGCGGCATCGGCTTCGGTTCGCGGCTTCGGCTTCGGATCGTGGGCTGCTGGTGCGCCAAGGCTCGGAGCTCGATGGCTGCTGAACGTGAGCGGGGCACGGCTGGGCGTGCCGGCGTAAGCCACCAGTGGTGGTGGTTCGCCGGCAGCCAGAGGCTAAGCTCGGCGGTCGCGTTGGCGGCATCATGGACGCGGTTTCGCAGTCGAGCTCGGCGATCTCGATCGCCGGCTGTTCGTGCGGTGGGTCGCAGCAAGTCGATGGTATAGATAGTCGGAGGAGACGACGTGCCAGAGATCGACTAGCCGCTGCGCCCCTCGCCGAAGACCGAAATAGACGATCGATTTCCTTTTTGCGCGCTGCTGCTGTGTTTTTTTTTTTTTTTTGCATGCATGTGCGTGAATTGGTGGCCCGTGGAATGAATTAATTCACTTGGAATTAATTGAATGCATGGCATAGACATGCACGTTGGTGTGCATATGTTTACATGTGCATGGAACCAACCTAGTGCAGTTGGTTCGATTGGGATGTAGGGTCGACCGGAAATTCGATTTTCGGTTCGTCCCGGTAAATCCGATATTTCCGGAAATAATTTAATCTTTCTAATATTATTTAATTTAATTTTGGAATTAATTCAAATTCTATTTGGATTAGATTTCTTAATTATGGAATTAAATAATGGAATTAGATGGAGAGTTAAATTAGGAAAGAAAATCCTATTTCTCTAGATATCCTATACCTACTTGGATTAGAAGTCTTAAGAAGAATCAAAATTCGATTTTGATTAGGATTCTTGAGATCTAATTTAAATAGGATTGAGAAATTATTAAAATATTGATTTTATTTAATTTAAGTATTTTATTTAAAATCATTAGATTAATTCAAAATTTATTTTGGATTGGAAAATCTTGGATTTTATTTAGAATAGAATTAAATATGGAGATCAATGGATTTTAATAATATTGATTTTATTTAATTTAAGTATTTTATTTAAAATCATTAGATTAATTCAAAATTTATTTTGGATTGGAAAATCTTGGATTTTATTTAAAATAGAATTAAATATGGAAATCAATGTAATTGATTTTATTTAATTGAAGTATTTTATTTAAAATCATTAGATTGATTCAATTTTTTTTTGAAATGGAATCTTGGATTTTATTTAAAATAAATTAAATATGAGAATCAAAGAATTTTTCCGTCGCTCGGCAAAGTATTCAAGACGTAGAATGAAGACTCAAGGCAAGCATGTTGGAATTCATCAAGGTACGAATAGTCGAGAAATGATTTTGCTTGAGTAATTATTTGATTATTTGTGAACGTACTTGCATGAATTGTATGTTTGTTATTATGCTTATGTGTATTTAATTATGCATTAGATAGCGTATCCCTTTGTTATAAAAAGCTAAGTGGGAGAGGGATTGGAAACAATGTCATGGTCTCCATTGCTGTTCTCTTGGTGACTTTTATGGACTTTTGAAGTTCGTATAGATAAGCCATTGGAGGAGAATTCTTGTAATTCCTTTTACAAGAAACATTGATTAAGTTTATCAAACAATGCCTAATTTGTCTTTCCAAAACTGATTTCAAGTCGACTCATTCTCACCCCGGGGAGTGGAATGGAGCCAAAGCCACTTGGTCATGTCGAGGACACAAATTAGAGACTTTCGTGTCATTTGATGACTAGATCGATCGTCTGCTCGGCTCCCTCATTCTATGAGAGATAGGGTCGTTCGCATGGTGAATCACTGGTTAGAAACTTCGAGTTTCACTTATGATTCTCCGCGTCTTGATTTAAAAGATCGAATGGATCAAGTAATTGGATGTCAATTGTAAAAATCTTTTGGTGTAGTAAACGTCCACACTATCGTGGCTTGCTACATTGAATGGGATTTTGGAACGATTGATGTAGACAGTTATAGAAGGGAGTAAAGGAGCGTATGTTAACGTAAACGTCCACACTATCGTGGCTTGCGGTGAATATGCGTATCCCAAACAATCTTCTTAGATACTGAGTAATGGTTTACACTTAGGTACGCTTTATAGTATTCTTCCCATCGAAGTAACGCTATAATTGATGTACGACCGAAGCAAATCTAATTGCTAAATCATTTGGATAGGTAAACGTCCACACTATCGTGGCTTGCCATATCTGATGGGATTTTAGATGTGATTAGTGGTTTAATGATATTATTTGAGGGAGATAATATCGGAGATTAAATCGATTGTTTGTTGTTATATGTGCTCATAGATTAGGAAATGGCTTTGAACCCACTTTATGTGATACGTAAGGATTATAAACTCACTGGTCCCTAAATGTAATGATTGGAATAGAGATCTAGACATTACCCAGACCGTTAAAGAGTACAAGTTTGTACTCAAGTGAGCTTTGTCCTCCCGAGCCTATTGACATAGGCGGCTAGACAAGAAGCGATGAGGATACTCATAAAGGCCAGTCACTTCGAGGAAACGCTTAAAAACGTTTTTGAGATGATTGACCTTTAAGATGAGTTGAGACGGAAATCGCAAGCTCTTGTAGCCAATGCCAAAGGTTTCGAACCTAAGGGCATAATCGGGGGAAAGGAAAAGCAAGCAAAGAAACCCAGTGGTCCTAAGACCACGAGATGGGACGAGAAAGCCATGAGGCAAGAGTTCTCGATGCAAACAGTCTGGGTACTGGAAGTCTGATTATCCTCTCAAAGAAAATACGAAATTTTCTTTAGTCGTAAAACATAGTCAGTGGTATTATCTACCGGAACCTGGTGTGTAGATATGGAACCACTGACGGTATGTGCATTTTAAATGCAAGGGTTCCAGGAAACCCGACGACTTAGAAAAGAAGAAATCGTAGTCTACATGGGCAATGCTGTAGAGGAGGCAGCAGTTGCAGTGGAGGACATTTTATAGGATTTCATTTTAAGTTATTGCTTTTATGTACCTTTCATATTAGAAAGAACTTTGTTCTGGATTTCTAATGAATGGATATTTTATTTCTTTTAATCATTTGATGGTTATAAGAAGAAATAATGATATTATCTATTCTGGTACATTGGTTAGCAATATATATAAATGATGAATCCTGAGTCCACCACGATGCAACGAACCGTTTTATATATAACTCGTTTTACTAATAAGAGATTTCTTTATTTGATCATTTATACTTGTGGATTCTTATGCTAAGTCATATTTATTCAAATGAGAAGTTCAAGGTCGAAAATTGATTGTAAGATCAATTAAGTTGAAGGAGTGGACCTTCCGACCTAAGAATCTAATTTGGAAGATGATACGACTAAGCAATCCTTTATGGATATAAGATATAAGATCCGAACAAGTATTAGAATTGATTGACTCTGATGTATGATCAGAGCTTGGGATTGAATCCCAAGTGATAACACCATACAGTCCTCTGTAAGATTGGTGTGTCGGAAATAAGAAATGGAACTCTTATAGAAATAGTAAAAGCATTAGTTAAACGGAACTACATATGTTCTATGGATATGTCTTGGTAACAACGGCACATTCAAATGTGGTTGTAGAATATCCTAGAAGAACAAAAGATGTGTGTTCAATAGTACTATGAACCAGAAGGACGTTATAAGTTCTAACGCCCGGTTCTTAGAGGAAGACTATTAGATGAACCACAAGCCCAAAATGACGTGATACTTCTGAAAAGAGAGAAAACGATAATGACTGGAAGCCAGCCAAACCGAGTAGCGGTACACCACTAACTGCACCTACTGTTATTACTGTTTATACACCGGAATGCCGTTGTAGTGGGAGGTTGTTTGACAACCTGAGATATTCATAAGACTAGGAGAGTTTCGAACTCTGGACCTAGTATACATGAAATCAATCCCTGGATCTACATAGAGGCGGTACTAGATCTAAATGTGCCTTCTTGGAAAGCAATAAGGATTATTGCTAAGAGGCAAGATCATTTAGAATACAAGCTTAGTTAATCCATTTATGGATTGAAACGAAGCTAGAGATCGTGGAACTTGCGAATTGATGAGATAGTCCATTTGATGGATTCATCAAAAGGCATTGACGAATCGTGTGTATGGGAAACGTGATGGAAACAAGGTGGTGTTTCTCGGAGGTTTTATGTAGACAACATTTTATCATTGGTAACAATGTAAAGATGTTGTCAGACATAAAATGATGGTTGTCTAGAAAAATCGATATATGAGATAAAGAAGAAGTTAGAGCATGTTCTTAAGATCTAGGATCTCAAGAAAAGAACATTGTACTTCTCTAGATATCTTATACGATTTTGGTTCGTTTTAACATGCAAGATTCCGAGAAAGGTTCGTTACCTTTCAGAGACGGAATGCATCTATCTAAGGATATGTGTTTTGGAACACAAAAGGAGATAGAAACAATGAAAGCAGTTTCCTACACTTTGAGTGTAGCTTAATAAATGCAATGTTGAAAAACGAGAACCTGATATCGGCTATGCGGTGAGCATAGTGGGAGGATATCAAGGTAATCCTGGAAAGAAATATTCGACTGCCGTAAAAGTACTTTTGAAGTACTGTTCTAGACTACGAAGCAGACGAGCATTTCCTTTGGATTACATTCTCTTAGATTTCTAATCGAATGAGGACCGGTGTAAGTCGATCAGGCTATGTGTTTCACTATTAAAGGAGAAGGAGTTTTAACATGGAAGAGAGATAAGCACGATGCTTTTCGGACTCTGCCATGGGTAACCAAATAGCGGCCTCAGAGGCAGCGGAAGTTTTGGTATAACTCCGGGATAATCTCTGGGACTTAGATGTGATTCTTAATTTGCCAAAGGCTATGTAAATAGCGGTGCGATGGCAAATGGTAAGAAATCACAAGTCCATAAGTGTAAGATAACACATAGTGCAAGTACCACCTTATACGAGTCATCGTCGAGGGAGACGACGCTGTAGTCACCAAGATAACTTCAGAGCGGCAACCTAGAGTGCTCATTCACATAGTACTTCTTGGAAGTACAACTTAAGCACGTGATGAGTATGGGAGTCGGGAGTTTGGAGGAAATGACTAGACCTTAGTACAAGTGGGAGATTGTTGGAGTTGTGTACTTAATGTCTAGATTTAAGCAACGGAAACTCACGATCCATTGCCACTAATCTATTTAATTAAATAAACAATTATTTGCGTTTAATTATTTATAATTAAATATATGCAAATTATAGTCCTGGATTCTATACGTTGTAGTTAGTATGGTGTGCGACGTCACACGGAAGATCATACTATCGGTTACTCGTATTTAATCGAACAGTTGCTCACGACCTAGATGGACACGGACCAATCCATCGGTATAGTCGTTGTATGAGGGAGAAAACAATCTGTCTTGATTATTTTATCATACTTGTACACTTGGTGTATTGAGCGGATCGTTGAGATTCATCGATTAGGATTGCCGGCGATAATCGATTCGAGTCTCAGTGTATTTTATTCTTAATCCCCGAAACTATTGCGGGTGTGTATATTCAATATAAGTGACTTTGATTTACCAAAGGAATTAACCGATTTAATTATTGGGTTAATTACCGGTTAAGTTGGGTCACTATATTTTATTTATGGCATGCCGTGAATACTTGACGGGAAAGTGTATCCCGTAAGGGTTGATAATATCCCCGAGATGAGTTCATAAGGAATTATTATGTAAACCCTGCAGGTGGATTTATTCCGCATAATAATTAAGGTTGAATGGTACTAGTCTCGGATATAAGAGATGAATAAATTAATTAGCAATAAATTAATTTTATTCATGGATATTTATATCTTAAATACACGGAATAAATAATACTACCGGAGAAATATTATTTGATATAATATGGTTTAATATTGGGAGTGCAATTAATTTTATATAGTGGAAAATAGAATTAATTAATATTGATAAGGATTAATGGACTTGAGCATTGGGCTCAATTTAATCTTCAATATTGGAAGCCCAATATTCCACCTCCTTTAGATCCCCTACGTAGCCTATAAAAGCACTACATGGTCTTCTCTATTCTCATAACTTGAAGATCACAATTCTAGAGAGAGAAAGTAGAGAGGGAGATCCATGGAGTTCGGTAGATCGTCGCCCACACGACGTCCGGGCTAGTGCAAGGAATACGTGGGAAGATCTCAAGGTCATCATAAGATCTCGTTTCTCCACACAACGAATCGAAAGGTGAATTAAATAATTGCTATTTAATTCTTGTTTTATTGAATCAATTATCGAAAAACAAGATCCAAGGATCGAGACCCGGAACGAGGAGCGATCGCGTGGTGGTGGACGAACCACCGGACCACGGGGATCGATCGCCCTAGGGTTTCAAGGCGCGAGGAGGCTCGACCCTCGGCTGGGCCGAGGGCGTGCGATCGATCACAAGGATCGATCGCCGGAGCGCGGGCTGGTGCCGCGCTCCTCCCCACCGCGACGGTGGGGGCCTCCAGGCGGCGGCGAGTCGCCGGACTCGCCGCGGGGGCTGCTGGGAGCAGCCCCACCCATCGATCGCCAAGGCGCGATCGGGATCGCGTGAACCCCGTCTCGCGGGGGTTCGGCTGGGGGCGGGCTGCGTACCTTCGGGTGCGTGGTCTCCAAAGGCCGGACTCCGGCGGATGAGTCGGTGTTCGTGTGATCTCCGGCGAAGGGTTCGTTCGGGTTATTGGTTTCCGCAAATTTAAATAACCCGGGATATCGAATTCCAACACCAAACACGCGTGAGAAAAGAACGTATTTACCTGCTGCACCGTATACATTGTCAAAGCAGGAGAAGCGAGAAATTTGTAAATCCTTGTCAAGTATGAAGGTTCCAAGTGGTCATTCTTCCAACATAAAAAATTTAGTGTCCATGGATGATTTAAAGCTATATGGTCTGAAGTCGCATGACTGCCATATATTGATGCAGCAGTTGCTTCCGGTGGCAATTCGTTCGGTGCTGCCCAAAAATGTTAGGATTTCCATACTACGACTATGCTTCTTTTTCAATGCCTTGTGCACCAAAGTGGTTGACGTATCAAAACTGGATAAGCTTCAATCGGATTTGGTGTTGACTTTATGTGGGCTGGAAAAAATATTCCCCCCAGCATTTTTCGATATAATGATTCATCTCAGCGTGCACTTAGTTAGAGAAGTCCGTCTGTGTGGCCCTGTTTTCTATAGATGGATGTACCCTTTCGAGCGTTTCATGAAAGTGCTGAAAGGGTATGTCAAGAACCGATTTCGCCCAGAGGGTTGCATAGCTGAGAGTTACATTGGAGAGGAAGCTGTGGAATTCTGCTCGGAGTTTAATGCTGGCATGAACCCAATTGGAGTTCCTAAGCGCGTTGATAAGTTATGTGCCCCACTTTCTAAAGCAACACTGAAGAATATCGACGAAGAAACACTATTGGAGGCACATCTACATGTGTTGTTGAATAATTCAGAAGTGGATCCTTATATGATGTAAGTTCATTCAGTTTTAATTAGAAAAATATATTATATCTTTCATCGTGTTCATTTATTTAAGCCCTGACTCTCATTTTGTTTCAATTGTGTTACAGAAAACATAAACTCATTATTGAGCAGCAATATGTGGGGAAACATAAGACTAAAAAATGGCTGCAACTTGAGCACAATCGTGGCTTTGCTGATTGGTTTCAGAAAGAGGTATTTTATTAATTATCTCGTCTTTTATCAAACTTTTAAGATAGTCATTCACTAACATAACATTCTTGCATGTTTTGAATATAGGTAACTTCTGAAATATTGGGGAACAATGGTACAGATGTTTCAGAAACAGTTCGGTGGTTAGCTGGTAAACCACGGTATACGGTATTCACGTATGAAGGGTACCTATACAATGGGGTTAAATATTTCACAAGGCAACGAGACACTGTTAGAGTGGTTCAGAATAGTGGGGTGTCCGTGGTTGCAAAGACTATGCAAGTTAGTAGTTCGAAGGACAAAAATCCAGTGGAGTGTGATATGACATTTTATGGGGTCATTGAAGAGATATGGGAGTTGGATTACAATGAGTTCAAAGCCCCTATGTTTTTGTGTAAGTGGGTAGAGAATGAAAGAGGGATCAAACGTGATGAGTATGGATTTACGTTAGTATGTCTGAGTCGGCAAGGTCATAGAGGTGACAAGTTTACTTCTCCTGGTCATGTTAAACAGGTATTTTATGTTGATGATCCAGTCGATTAAAATTGGTCAGTTGTTCTACTGACCCCAAACAGAGATTACGGTGAGAGTTTACTAGATGATGATATAAGAGACATCATTGTGGATCAACAAGCATTTTGTCAAGATATACCTCTGCCTTCTGATGATCAAGATGAAAATGAATCCACAAGTACTTACCAAAGAGACGGTGTAGAGGGCTTCTGGGTTGACTGAAACTAACTATTAGGTTACTTTTGGGGGTATTACATTATAGATTTAGGTGCACATATATACAATAGTAAGTAAATTTGATTTAGTCGATTTATTATACTTACTGATTTTACTTCTTTATTCAGCATTGTGTTATAATTAATGTCTGAATTATTGATATGCTATTGACATGTTACTCCTTTATTCATGTTGTCCTGATTGTGGTTTTTTTGTTGGAGCAGGTTTAATTTACAATAATGAGTCCTAAGAAAAAGCGAGAATCCAAAAAGGAAAAGAAAGCCAGGGAGCAAGCTGCAACTCCAGAAGTCTCTGAACCGTGTGAGGACAGCTGCAGCAAAGATGTTGAGAAGACTAAATCAGGGAGCAGACCGAAGCGAGGTGTGGCAGCAAGTACCAGTGTTTTGGCAAAGAAAGCATTGGGAAAAAAAATTAAAGTGACATATGATTCCTTGGGCAATCCAAATGGATCTACACGAGCCAAACTACAGTCATACATAGGCTTGCAAGTGCGAACAATGATTCCCATCAATATAAAGTCCTGGCCTAAGGTGGATGCTGAGCTGAAAGATAGGCTTTGGACTGACATTCAGGTATAAATCTGTTGGAAATCGACTACCCGGGACATGTCCGTTCGACTACTCGAACATCCGGACAAGCCCAGTCGACATCCAGTATCCCTACTGTGCTCACGACGAAGCCCCTGACCCGAATTGCACCCAGCCATCGCACCCGAGGCACGACCGCGCAAAACGAGAGGCTTCTGGCCTCTCTGTCGTCCGACACCAGAAGGTGTCGTCCGACAAGACTGCCCACTGTCGTCCGACACCAGAACTTGTCGTCCGACATGCCTGTCGGCCGACAGTAAAACTTGTCGTCCGACACCCGTCGCGAACAGCGGCGGGATTCGCCCGTTCTGGCTGTTCCGATGCGATTTTCTCGATCCGACTGCCATGCCGGAGGTCAGAAACCTCCCAGCAGTCCGAGAACATCACATCCAAGCCACGGGACCCGATCTACGTTCAAAGTATGATCAACGAATAACATGAGATCGAATAATAATTGCGGAATAAAAGTTCCGATCTCATACCTCTCGGTCGATTGTTGAGACCTTAGATGCTTCTAACGTATGCCTCAGATCCACTTCTCCAACCGTTGTGTGGGCAACGATCCGCTGGAGTTCTCCCGTCTGTACTCCCTCTTTTAACAGCAGCGTTAATATATCTTTTTCTCTCTGAGAGAAAAATATTAGCGCAAACTAATTTAATTTTACAGAGAAAAATTATAATTGCGTTAACGCAATTGTTTTCTCAGTAAAATGAAATAGCGGCGAATGTTAGGTTTTAGGAGAGTACGGGAGGGGATTATATAGAGTTACGTTAGGGACCTTAGGATAAATTAATTAAGGGCTAAATTGAAATATTAATTAACTTGGAATACGTAAACGCAATTCCTTAATTAATAGATTTCAATTTTAATTATTATTAACTCCACTATAAAATAATAATTGAATTCCCGAAATTAATTTTAATATTATTTCAACAATAATAAATCCGCCGAAATTTCATATACGACTTTCCCCGTGTTTAAGATATCGAACGTCCACGAATTTATTTAATTACTAATAATTAAATTAATTCGTCTCTTATTATCCGAGACTAGTACCACTCATCCTTATTATCATGTGGAACAAATCCACCTGCAGGGTTTACATGATAAACTTTATGAGCTCATCTCGGGGACGTTATCAACCCGATAAACGGGACACGGTTTCCTGTCTATAATCTATAGCATGCCGTGTGTACAATTCCGATTCCCAATTTACCGAGTATCTCGACTAATCAAATAGTCTCACTCATTGGCAAGTTAAAGAACCGAGAATTGGACATACGCATCTATAATTATATAGGGATTAAGAATTCGTATATCCGTAATTCTGAGGTCTAGTTCGATTACGTCGATTAGTATAAATCGAACGCCCTCCCGTGGTCCTGCTCAATACACCAAGTGTACAAGTGTAACATAATAGTCAAGACCAACTATTACCCAGTCACACTACGACGTACCGATGGATTGTTCCTGTCCATCTAAGTCGTGAGCTTCTGTTCGATAGTATACGAGTAACCGACAGTATGATCTTCCGCGTGTCTCCTCACGCCATACTGTCTACAACGTATATATCTAGGACTATTGCATTCAAGTACAAGATAGACAAAATGCCGACAGTTTGATTAATAGATAATGAAAAACACAGATAAGGAGTTCCATATTGTCACTAAACTAGACATTTAGAATATAACTCCATCAATCTCCCACTTATACTAAAAAGTCTAGTTGCCCTCTACCATACATCCGATACCCATCCCCTTCACGTGTCTCTTGAACGCTTCCGCTGGAAGTGCCTTCGTAAAGGGGTCAGCCAGGTTATCCGCTGATGCAATCTTGGTGACAACCGCATCGCCTCTCCTGACGATGTCTCTAATCAGGTGGTACTTGCGATCTATGTGTTTACTCGCATTGTGGGCTCGTGGTTCCTTTGCATTTGCCACTGCACCGCTATTGTCACAATAAATTGTGATAGCTCTAGGCATCTTAGGAACCACATCCAAGTCCATAAGGAAGTTCCGGAGCCACACCGATTCTTTAGCTGCCTCAGAGGCTGCTACATATTCGGCTTCCATGGTAGAGTCCGAAATGCATTTCTGCTTAACACTCTTCCATGAGACTGCTCCACCTCCCAATGTGAACACATAGCCTGATGTAGACTTTCGCTGATCCTTATCAGATTGGAAATCCGAGTCTGTGTAACCAATAGGAGTCAACTCGGACGCTTTGTAACTCAGAACATAATTCCTAGTCCTTCGCAGGTACTTAAGTATGTTCTTTACAGCAGTCCAGTGACCCTGTCCAGGGTTACTCTGATATCTAGCTACCATGCCCACGGCATAGCAGATATCAGGTCTCGTGCACAACATGGCATACATTAGACTTCCTACTGCCGAAGCATAAGGAACCTTCTTCATGTAATCTATCTCCTTTTGTGTTTTGGGACACATGTCTTTAGATAGATGAATTCCATGGCAGAAAGGTTGAGCACCTCTCTTGGAATTCTGCATGTTGAAACGAGCCAGAATCGTATCAATATATGAAGCCTGGGACAAGCTTAATGTTCTTTTCCGGCGATCCCTTATAACCTTGATCCCAAGAACATGCCCAACTTGTCCTAAGTCTTTCATATCGAATTGCTTGGACAACCATCCCTTTATGTCCGACAACATCTTCACATTGTTTCCAATTAGAAGGATGTCATCTACATAAAGCACGAGAAACGCCACACTGTTTCCGTCACTTCTCCGGTATACACACGACTCGTCCATGCTTTGAATGAATCCATAAGACTGGATAACCTCATCAAATCGCATGTTCCAAGATCTAGAAGCTTGCTTCAATCCATAAATGGATCGGTTTAGCTTACACACTAGATGCTCTTGGCCTTTCTTGATGAAACCTTCTGGCTGTCTCATGTAAATGGTCTCGTCAAGATTCCCATTCAAGAATGCTGTCTTGACGTCCATTTGCCACACCTCATAATCCATATAAGATGCTATAGACAAAAGAATCCGGATCGACTTTAGCATAGCTACCGGCGAAAAGGTTTCCTCATAATCGATCCCTTCTTTCTGAGTATACCCCTTCGCAACAAGCCTAGCCTTGAAGGTTTCAACCTTCCCGTCAGACCCTCTTTTTCTCTTGTACACCCACTTGCAACCAATGGCTTTTACACCTTTGGGCGGTGCTACAAGATTCCAGACCTGATTTGAATCCATTGATTCAATCTCAGATTTCATCGCTTTTTGCCAAGACTGAGCATCTTGATCTTTAAGCGCCTCGCCGTAGGTCCAGGGATCGGTTTCATGTTCTCCAGGTAACAAGTCCGAAGACTCACCTATAAACATGAACCTATCGGGTTGTCGAACAACCCTCCCACTACGACGAGGCTCCGGTGTAACCTCAGTAACTACAGGTGCAGACTGTGGTGGCGTATCACCCGGTTCGGTTGGATCTAAGCCTTGATCGTCCCCTCTCAGTTCGTTTAGTATTATCTCACTTTTGGGCTTGTGGTCCATTATATAATCCTCTTCCAAGAACCGAGCGTTGGTGCTAACAACGATCTTCTGGTCCTTAGGACTATAAAATAGACCACCTTTCGTTCCTCTAGGATATCCTATAAACAACCGAATATCTGAACGAGATTCCAATTTATCAGCCCCATGCTTCAGCACATGTGCTGGACAACCCCAGATCCGAATGTGTTTCAAGTTCGGCTTACGCCCGGTCCACAATTCCGAGGGCGTCTTAGGGACTGATTTAGAAGGAACTAAGTTCAGGATATACGCCGCTGTTTCCAAGGCATATCCCCAGAACGAAACTGGTAGTTCTGAATAACTCATCATAGATCTTACCATTTCCATAAGAGTCCTATTCCTTCTTTCTGCTACACCATTCTGCTGGGGCGTGTATGGTGCAGTCATCTGGGAGTCAATCCCATTCTCTAATAAGTACGCCTTAAACTCTCCCGAGAGGTACTCTCCTCCACGATCAGATCGTAGAGTCTTTATGGTTTTACCATGAAGGTTCTCCACAAGAGCTTTGTACTCCTTGAACTTGTCAAAGCACTCGCTCTTGCGGCGCATCAGGTATATAAAACCATACCTTGAGTAATCATCAGTGAAGGTTACGAAATATTCATAACCTCCTCTCGCTTGGACAGATAAAGGCCCGCACAAATCAGAGTGAATCAACTCTAGTACTTCCTTGGATCTATACCCTTTATCACTAAAGGGTCGCTTGGTCATTTTTCCTTCCAGGCATGATTCGCAGGTTGGAAAGTCCTCATCTTTCACACTACTGAGTATTCCATCAGTTATCAACCTTTGAATCCTACCCAAGTTAATATGACCTAGCCTAAGATGCCACAAGTACTTTTGATTCATTCTAGAAGGCTCCTTTCTCTTATTGGTACTAGATGTGTTAAAAGACTCTACTCGTTGCATCGTGGAATAATCAGGATTCAGTATATATAAGTTGACTATCAATGTACCAGAACAGATATACTCACCATTCTTTTTGATAATAACAGAACTATCAAAAGAAACAGAATATTTATTCAAAACCAACTTAGAAACCGAAACAAGGTTCTTTCTAAAGTTCGGTACATAAAGACAATCATTCAATACTAAAACTTTATTATTAAAAGATAAATGAACATCTCCCACTGCAACTGCCGCCACTTTCGTAGCATTGCCCATGTAGATGGTGATCTCTCCCTCTCTAAGCCGCCGGGTTTCCTGGAACCCCTGCAAAGAATTGCAGACATGATCAGTGGCTCCCGTATCCACACACCAGGTACCGGTGGATAACACCGCTAAACATGTTTCAGTGACTAAGGAAAAGTTCTTACCTCCTTGTCTGAGAGGACAATTAGACTTCCAATGTCCAGACTGCTTGCAACGGAAACACTTGCCCTTGGGCTTGTTCATTCCATTCCGTGGTCCACCATTGCTGGGTCCACTGGGTTTCCGTCCTTGCTTCTTCTTCCTCTTAGTCCCCGGAGGGCCAGGAAGTTTCACAGCCACAAGTGCCTGAGACTTCTTAAAGATTCCCTCTGCCGCCTGTAGTTCAGTCAGGAGTTCCGCCAACGTATATAACCTCTTGTTCATGTTATAGTTCAGGCGGAACTGCTCAAAACTCTTAGGCAGAGACTGGAGCACTATATCGATCTGGGTCTCCCCATCGATAGATCCTCCCATAATCTCTATCTCATTCAGATAGCCTATCATCCTAAGAACGTGATCCCTCACGGGCGTTCCTTCGGACATAGTGGCCGTCATGAGTTGCCTCATGGCATCTTGCCTGGCTGCCCTATCCTGACTACCAAACATCTCCTTGAGGTTAAGCATCATATCATAGGCAGTGGTCATGGCTTCATGCTGATGTTGCAGCACATTTGACATAGAAGCCAAAATGTAGCACCGCGCCATCTGATTAGCCTTGACCCACTTCCGATGAGCTTCCTTTTCCTCAGGAGTGGAGGTGTCAATAGGTTCATCAGGACAATCCTCATGGAGTACATATTTGTACTCCTCAGCAGTCAGGACAATGTCCAAGTTTCGTTTCCAGTCAATATAGTTCGGACCAGTGAGTTTGTTTTCTTTTAGTATCATGGACAGCGGGTTGAGTGCCATATCTATAAAAGAGACAAATCAAACTGTCAAATTTAATTCGATATTAACTCCCTTAATTAATATCATTAAATTTACCAATCAATCCTAAAATCCCATCAGACTAGCATGCCACGTTCATGTGGACGTATACTAGTCCAAACGATTTTATAATTGGACTTTTACTTCGGTCGTACATCATTACAGCAGTGACTCCGATGGGGAGGATACTGTAAAGCGTACCTAAGTGTATACCATTTCTCAGTACTAAGTTAACCGCTCGGAAACTACACGCCCACCGCAAGCCACGTTAGTGTGGACGTTTACGTTGACATGCGGTCCCTTTACGATTTCCTATAACTGTCGAGCCTCAATTAACCCAAAGTTCCGTTTCCGTCTAGTAAGCCACGATAGTGTGGACGTTTACTAAACAAACAACTTTGTTAATTGAATTCCATTTAATAAATTTCACAATTTCGTTAATCAAAGCTTGATATCTCGTAAGTGAAACTCGAAGTTTCTAACCAGCGATCAATCATGCAATTGAGCCCTATCTCTCACAAAGTGAGGGAGCCAACCAGACAATCGATCTAGTCATCAAATGACTCGAATGTCTCTAATCTGTGTCATCGACATAACCAAGCGCTTTGGCTCCATTCCACTCCCCGGGGTGAGAATGAGTCGAGTTGAAATTAGTCTTTGAAAGACAGATTAGGCATTGCTTTGAAAAACTTAATTGTTCAATTTTAAAATTGGAATTTCATTCGAATTTCGATCAAAGTGATTTCCGTGTATCGACTTTATCCGATAGGGAGGATGACACTAAAGCCAACTCGTAAGTCAATACACATCACTCTCGAAACAGAGAATGGAGACCGCGGGATTGTTTCCAATCCCTCTCCCACTTAGTATTTTACGATTTAGGGATATACATGCATAAAATAATAAGCATAATAAAACACGTAAATCACATAAGAGAGCAATTAACGTGGCCCGATTATTATGGCCTTAAAATCTTGAATGCACGTCTCTTGGAACTCGAACTCGTTGCTCGTCTCGACTTCGATTCTCGTTCCTCCGGGCTTCGATCTCGTCTCGATCCAATAGCAGAAAATAATTACAAAATTATTCTACTAAGTCCGGTATCGATCCTATACATTTTGATCGACCCTATACAAGTCCCGGATGCAACGAAAAAAATAAATAAATAAACCTAACGACTCAACCCGTCGTTTTTATCTATTACAAACAAGCAACTTTCCAAAATAAAACGATCTCGACAAGCCCGAGAGTTTAATTAAAACCACACACACAGCACAAAATACCAAAAATAAATTGGCCATAATAATCGGGTGATCCTGCAAAACAATTCTCGCAAACAATACTAAGAACGTATATAACCGGCTCTGATACCAATTGTTGGAAATCGACTACCCGGGACATGTCCGTTCGACTACTCGAACATCCGGACAAGCCCAGTCGACATCCAGTATCCCTACTGTGCTCACGACGAAGCCCCTGACCCGAATTGCACCCAGCCATCGCACCCGAGGCACGACCGCGCAAAACGAGAGGCTTCTGGCCTCTCTGTCGTCCGACACCAGAAGGTGTCGTCCGACAAGACTGCCCACTGTCGTCCGACACCAGAACTTGTCGTCCGACATGCCTGTCGGCCGACAGTAAAACTTGTCGTCCGACACCCGTCGCGAACAGCGGCGGGATTCGCCCGTTCTGGCTGTTCCGATGCGATTTTCTCGATCCGACTGCCATGCCGGAGGTCAGAAACCTCCCAGCAGTCCGAGAACATCACATCCAAGCCACGGGACCCGATCTACGTTCAAAGTATGATCAACGAATAACATGAGATCGAATAATAATTGCGGAATAAAAGTTCCGATCTCATACCTCTCGGTCGATTGTTGAGACCTTAGATGCTTCTAACGTATGCCTCAGATCCACTTCTCCAACCGTTGTGTGGGCAACGATCCGCTGGAGTTCTCCCGTCTGTACTCCCTCTTTTAACAACAGCGTTAATATATCTTTTTCTCTCTGAGAGAAAAATATTAGCGCAAACTAATTTAATTTTACAGAGAAAAATTATAATTGCGTTAACGCAATTGTTTTCTCAGTAAAATGAAATAGCGGCGAATGTTAGGTTTTAGGAGAGTACGGGAGGGGATTATATAGAGTTACGTTAGGGACCTTAGGATAAATTAATTAAGGGCTAAATTGAAATATTAATTAACTTGGAATACGTAAACGCAATTCCTTAATTAATAGATTTCAATTTTAATTATTATTAACTCCACTATAAAATAATAATTGAATTCCCGAAATTAATTTTAATATTATTTCAACAATAATAAATCCGCCGAAATTTCATATACGACTTTCCCCGTGTTTAAGATATCGAACGTCCACGAATTTATTTAATTACTAATAATTAAATTAATTCGTCTCTTATTATCCGAGACTAGTACCACTCATCCTTATTATCATGTGGAACAAATCCACCTGCAGGGTTTACATGATAAACTTTATGAGCTCATCTCGGGGACGTTATCAACCCGATAAACGGGACACGGTTTCCTGTCTATAATCTATAGCATGCCGTGTGTACAATTCCGATTCCCAATTTACCGAGTATCTCGACTAATCAAATAGTCTCACTCATTGGCAAGTTAAAGAACCGAGAATTGGACATACGCATCTATAATTATATAGGGATTAAGAATTCGTATATCCGTAATTCTGAGGTCTAGTTCGATTACGTCGATTAGTATAAATCGAACGCCCTCCCGTGGTCCTGCTCAATACACCAAGTGTACAAGTGTAACATAATAGTCAAGACCAACTATTACCCAGTCACACTACGACGTACCGATGGATTGTTCCTGTCCATCTAAGTCGTGAGCTTCTGTTCGATAGTATACGAGTAACCGACAGTATGATCTTCCGCGTGTCTCCTCACGCCATACTGTCTACAACGTATATATCTAGGACTATTGCATTCAAGTACAAGATAGACAAAATGCCGATAGTTTGATTAATAGATAATGAAAAACACAGATAAGGAGTTCCATATTGTCACTAAACTAGACATTTAGAATATAACTCCATCAAAATCAAAGTCACCAAAGGAATCTCGAAAATAAGCTCATTATTAGCTAAAATCAATTATTTCATTAAAATGTCAATTTGGTATTCAATGAGCTGTTATTCTTCTTTTATTTTTGTTATCCAGAATACTTTCAAAGTGGAACCGGAAAGTCGGAAACTAGTGCTTTCATCAGCTGGTGTTAAGTTCAGAGCATTTAAGACCTTTTTAACAAAGAAGTTTGTGCTCCTGTTGTTGGGGAATCCGAAGAATCTGAGGAAGCCACCAAAGGAGTATAAGTTTGTTGGGGTAGAGCCATGGAAAGAATTCGTGAAACAAAGAAAGGGTGACGACTGGAAGGTAAGCAACCATTTTAAGCACATGAATTTAAATATATATATTTTGTGCAGTACACTTCACTGAAGATTGTGTATTTTTATAGAATCTCCATGAATCAGCGAAAGAACGAGTCAAGAAAAGAAAATATCATCATAGACTGTCAAGAAAGGGTTACGTTGGCCTGGAGGAAGAAATGGTCAAGTTTTTTAAAACATCGATTACATTTGAAATTTTTAAAGTTTGTAAAATGTATTATACTTAACTTTTTAACATCCGTGCAGAGGTCTCAACTTCCAGAAGGAGAGGACATTGATCGTGCTGCTAAGTGGATTTTGGCACATAAGCCAAAAGATGGAAGTATAAATGAGGATTTGGAACAAGTGTCATCGCAAATAGTTAGTATTATTTACTTTATAACATCACAGTAATGTGTTACTTTATTTTTTTATCGCTCATGAGTCTTATTTATATATGTGTCATATTTTATTAGGATCAATTATTGGAGAAGAAAGCCAAGGGGGAACTGGATTTCAGTGGAAGTGAAGACGTACTCACTCATGTACTGGGAACTTCTGAACATACGGGTAGGCTGAGAGGTGTTGGGGGATTCGTCAGTCCATCTACATACTTTAAGCTGCCGAGAAAATCTGTTAAAATTACCAAGTCGGAGTTGATTGAACGAGATAAGCTGCACAGTAAAGAACTCGAAAAGACCAAAAAAAGGATTGCTGAATTGGAAGAACAACACAAAGTTGATGAAACTTTCAGACGCAGGGTTGTTCAGTTGGAAGGTTTGATGAAATCACAACTTGAAAGCCCAAGAAGGAATGAGAAAAACGTGTTTTCTCCTCTATCAGACAAAGGTAGCTGTCAAGGGCCTGGAAATGTTTGTGATAAGCCGGAGGCAGAAAAAAAACTTGAATATGACGATTGCGAAGTTCTCACCCAAAATGCTGAAATGGTAATTTTCTAATCAAAGTACATTTGATATTTTATAAGTATGTATATGTTTAATAAATTACCTGCTGCTGTAGGTTGGTGCTTGTGACTTGGCGGTGGGCACCCAAGGTAATGTGGTTGCATTTGGTACTGCTTACAAGAGAACTGAAATGAGTGATAAGCTGCATACTGGTCCGTTCCCAGATGGGTGTATTAGGGTTTCTGTTGATGGTGCCATTTCGGAGGATGCGCCACTTCCTTTCCCTATAATCGGCGAGAGGGAAACAGTTGGGCAGGCTGTTGGTTGTTTTGTACCTTGGCCCGAGAAATTAGTCACTCGAAAAGGAATGTTGCTTAAACCGAAGAAGCTTAAAAAGACTTTTGATGCACACAAAATGGTGCCAAAGGAGTTCTCCTTATTGTACAAGCATGCAAAAACTTTTATGATGGAAAATAATTTGACTCTCCAAGCTGAATTAAGTACTGATGTGTTCGGCGCTCAAAAAGAACTTTTTGTGTTACCCGACGACATCATCAATTTATTGGAAATGAATATGATTGGACAAGCAGCGATAGGAGCATATATGGCGTAAGTATATCTCATTTTGTCACATATTTTCATTCCCAGTATATATGCAGGAGCTTATATATATGTATTAATTAAGAACTTGTTCATTATAGAATGAAATCTGATATGTACTTTTGTTTATGTAGCCACTTGCATGATGCTTTGAAGGAAAAAAACGTCTGGTTGGATGATTTTGCCTTTGTCGACCCTGCTAAGACTTATAATCCTGAAAGAACGGAATTTGTTCCTTATCTTGTTAATCGATTGAAAGAGGGAAAGGCTGATCGCTTATTTCTTATTCCGTATAATCCAGGGTATGATCTTATATTTATTTTGTTAGAACCTTGTTGCATCTAGTGTAATTGATAAATAATTTAATATGTAGGGGCCATTGGGTGTTAGCCGCTATTCTGGAGCACGAAATATTTTTGATGGATTCTATGCCGAGAACCTCTCGATATAGACAATGGGAGGACTCGTTGATAAAGTAAGTATTAGTGTCATTCAATACATTTGCAGATTCATTTGTATTACTGATATAACTTCCAAGTTGATACATACATACATTAATGTTTCAGTGCGATAAAAGCATTCAGTGCGGAGACGGGAAGATTTAACAAAGCACCTAAACTGATTCATCTCGCGGTATATAATTTTATAAATTCTCTTATGTTTCAATTACTTGGTTCAGCGTGATATTATATTTGAAATACAATGAATTTTAGGGTGCCCCTAAACAACCGGGAGGCACTGAATGTGGGTATTACGTGATGCGATACATGAAGGATATAGTATCTGATGAAACGTATTCATTTTCTACGAAGGTATTTATAATCGAACTGGTTATTTTAGATGAAACGTAGCTTTAGTGATTTAATCATGTTTGCTATCCTGTTATTGTAGTGGGATGTAAAGTCAAGGCCAAGTTTGGAGTATTCTCAGCAGAAACTCGATGAAGTCCGTAGTGAACTGGCTGTGTACCTGCAGGGGATGGCGTAGGTTGTGTTGAGACTGGTAATTTCATCACTCCACTATTTTTTTACTGAGCATGATCAATTCCACCATATATTGTTTTTTGTGGTGTTGTGGCTGAGTATCCTGGTTGATCAGTATGGTGTTATTGTTATACATGTTGTTTTTTGTGGCAAATGACCAAATTTCCACTTTTCCAGCAGTACATATGTTAAATATATAGAGTACTTAGTTAATTTTAGTTTATTCATGTATTGTCGCTGAGTATCTTGTTATATGGTGTGCCTGAGTATCTTGTTAGTTGTTATATATGTTCTATAGGGTACTTGTGTTTTGTTGCAAATGACCATTTCCAGCAGTATAGTAGTTTGTTGTGTTTTGTTGCAAATGACCATTTCCAGCAGCATAGTAGCTTGTTGTGTTTTGATGCAAATGACCATTTCCAGCAGTATATTAGCTTGTTGTGTGTTTTGTTGCAAATGACTATTTCCAGCAGTGTAGTAGCTTGTTGTGTTTTGTTGCAAATGACCATTTCCAGCAGTATATTAGCTTGTGTTTTGTTGCAAATGACAATTTCCAGCAGTGTAGTAGCTTGTTGTGTTTTGTTGCAAATGACTATTTCCAGCAGTACTTAATGTATGTCCACTTAATGCAGCAGATATTCCGTTGTGTACGTAGCTGGATACTTCAAACGGCAATTAGAAGCGCACTCTTATAATTCTGGACATGTTTTGGATATTTATCGACTATTGTAACGTTTATTTTCGATCATGTTTTGGTTCGTGTTTGATCGAATGTTTTGGATATTAGTTAATCTTGACAATGTTTAGTATGCTATTGAAGCAAATATTATGGTATTAGTATTTTTAATATTTTATAAATTTGGTGTGATTTTAGTATTAAAGACATCGTTTGTAAAAGAGTAAAATGATTTATCTACCTGTAAAAGACATCACTTTTTGTTAATTAAATAAAATTTACAATTATTATAGAAATCAGGTAATACCTGATTTAACTGTTATACTTGATTTTAAATCGGGTAATACCCGATTTAAATGTTATACTAGACCGATGTGTATGGGACGCGAAATCTATACTAGGCATATTTCAGACATCGGGTTTTAGAACTCACAACGAAATCGGTTAATACTCGATTTCTTATTTGCCCAATTATATCGATTTTCCCAATTAAAACTGATTTAAATAGTGATACCAATATCGGTTAATAACCGATTACTGAAATAATTAAAACTGATTTGAATGGATTTACAGATATCGGTTGATAACCGATGTCTGAAATATGCCTAGGATAGACATCGGCTCCATACACATCGGTCGCATAACTCATTTATATCGGGTAATACCCGATTTCTATGGCTGTTTTTTTAGTAGTGTATATACCCTAAATCACAAACTCTGAACACTAATTAAGCACTCATGATATCGTTTACTTGTTTTATGTGAAGGCCGTCATGGTTTGTCATCTTCCGGGACATTGGTGTTGGAATTCGATATCCCGGGTCATTAAAAAAATTGCGGAAAATAATAACCCGACCGAAATCCTCTCGCCGGAGACCGATCACGAACACCACGAAGAACCGGGCTCGTCAAGAGCATCGCCGCGGGATGAACCCGCGGCTAAACCCTAGCCGAGCCCCACCGTGGGGCTCGCGATCGCCGTCGATCGCGTGGGGCTGCCTAGCAGCCCCCGGCGGTGAGTCCGGCGACTCACCGCCACCACCGGCCGGGGAGGGAGCGCCCAGCCGCGGCGCGAAGCCGCGGCAGCCCCCAGCGATCGACCCTTGGTCGATCGCTCGCCCCGGCGTCCAGCCGGTGCTCCCCTCGCGTGGCCGCTGCCGGCGGTCGAGCCCTAGGCCGACCGCCACCCCCTCGGCTCCCAGCCGAGGGCTCTCTCGAACCTTCGCCGGGGATCTCGAATCCCCGTCCCCGAAGTTCGTCGTTTACCCGGATCGTCCGTTCATGTATGCATCACAATTAATCCACATAAATTCATAGAAGAGAGTATGTGATTTTACCTTTTAATTCGTTGTGCGGAGAAACGAATCTAAGTTGATGACCTTACGATCTTCCCACGTATTCCTTGCACTAGCTTGAACGTCGGGTGGGCGACGATCCTCCAAGCTTATGGATCCTCTTCAACTCTCTAGAACTTATCAACTATTGATATTCTTGTCTTATGAAAAAGTGAAGACCATGTAGTGCTTTTATAGGCTACGTAGGGGATCTAAAGGAGGTGGAATATTGGGCTTCCAATATTAATGATTAAATTGAGCCCAAGCCCAAATCTATTAATCTCCCATTAATTTATTTTCCACTATATAAATTAATTGCACTGCCAATATTAAACCATATTATATCAAATAATATTTCTCCGGTAGTATTATTTATTCCGTGTATTTAAGATTTAAATATCCATGAATAAAATTAATTTATTGCTAATTAATTTATATTCATCTCTTGAATCCGAGACTAGTACCATTCAACCTTAATTATTGTGCGGAACGAATCCACTCATGAGGTTTACACAATAATTCCTTTTGAACTCATCTCGGGGATATTATCAACCCTTCCGGGATACACTGTCCGGTCAATCATTCACGGCATGCCATATATAAAATATAGTGACCCAACTTAACCGGTAATTAACCCAATAATTAAATCGGTTAATTCCTTTGGTAAATCAAAGTCACTTATATTAAATATACACACCCGCAACAATATCGGGGATTAAGAATAAAATACTCTGAGACTCGAATCGATTATCGCCGGCAATCCTAATCGATGAATCTCAACGATCCGCTCAATACACCAAGTGTACAAGTGTGATAAAATAATTAAGACAAATTATTTTCTCTCTCACACAACGACTATACCGATGGATTGGTCCGGGTCCATCTAGGTCGTGAGCCACTGTTTGATTAAATACGAGTAACCGATAGTATGATCTTCTGTGTGACGTCGCACACCATACTAACTACAACGTATAGAATCTAGGACTATGATTTGCATATATTTAATTAATAATAATTAAAAGCAAACAATTGTTTATTAATTAAGTAGATTAAATGCTATGACCGGGAGTTTATCGTTACTTAAATCTAGACATTAAGTACACAACTCCAACAATCTCCCACTTGTACTAAGGTCTAGTCATTTCCTCCAAACTCCCGGTTCCCATACTCATCACGTGCTTTAAAGTGTACTTCCAAGAAGTACTATGTGAGTGAGCAATCTAGGTTGCCGCTCTGAAGTTATCTTGGTGACTACTACGTCGTCTCCCCTGACGATGACTCGTATCAGGTGGTACTTGCTCTATGTGTTAACATCACTTTTGACTTATGATCTCTTCCAGTTTACCGTGCACCGCTATCCAATAGCCTTAGGTAAACTAAGAGTCATATCCAAGTCAAGAGGTTATTCCGGAACCTAACCAAAACTTCCGCTGCCTCTGAGGCTGCTATTCGGTTATGAGAGAGTCTGAAAAGCGTCCTGCTTATCACTCTTGTTGGAGTTGTGTACTTAATGTCTAGATTTAAGTATCGGTAAACTCCCTGTCATAGCATTTAACCTATTTAATTAATAAACAATTATTTGCATTTAATTAATTATGCAAAATATGGTTCTGGATTTTATACGTTGTAGTTAGTATGGTGTTGCATGGGCGCACAGAAGATCATACTATCGGTTACTCGTATTTAATCGAACAGTTGCTCACGACCTAGATGGACACGAACTAATCCATCGGTATAGTCGTTGTGTGAGAGAGAAAATAATTTATCTTAATTATTTTATCACACTTGTACACTTGGTGTATTGGGCGGATCAGCTTGAGATTCATCGATTAGGATTGCCGGCGATAATCGATTCGAGTCTCAGTGTATTTTATTCTTAATCCCCGAAACTATTGCGGGTGTGTATATTTAATATAAGTGACTTTGATTTACCAAAGGAATTAACCGGTTTGATAATTGGGTTAATTACCGGTTAAGTTGGGTCACTATATTTTATATATGGCATGCCGTGAATACTTGACGGGAAAGTGTATCCCGTAAGGGTTGATAATATCCCCGAGATGAGTTCATAAGGAATTATTATGTAAACCCTGCAGGTGGATTTAATCCGCATAATAATTAAGGTTGAATGGTACTAGTCTCGGATATAAGAGATGAATAATATTTATTGAGCAATAAATAAATTTATTCATGGATATTTAAATCTTAAATACACGGAATATATAATACTACCGGAGAAATATTATTTGATATAATATGGAATAATATTGGGAGTGCAATTTTATTTATATAGTGGAAAATAAATAAAATTTAATATTGATAAGGATTAATGGATTTGGGTTGGACCCAATTTAATCTTCAATATTTAGAAGCCCAATATTTATTCTCCTTATGATCCCCTACGTAGCCTATATAAGCACTACATGGTCTTCACTTTTCATAACACAATTAATTGACCTACGCCAATCATAAAGTCTTGAGAGTGAGGAAGATCCATAGGAGTTCGATAGATCGTCGCCCACACGACGTTCGAACGGAGTGCAAGGAATACGTGGGAAGATCGCAAGGTCATCAAAGGTGTTTGATTTCGTTTCTCCGCACAACGAATCGAAGGTAAAATCATAAACCCTCTTTTTTATGATTTCGTGTGAATTAATCGTAGTAAATACATGAACACACGATCCGGATAAACGTACGAACTTCGGGGACGGGGATTCGAGATCCCCGGCGAAGATCGAAGGACCCTCGGCTTGGAGCCAAGGGATCGATCGAACCCTAGGGTTCGATCGAAGCGGCGCGCGGGTAAGAGAGGGCCCCGGCTGGACGCCGGGGCATGCGATCGACGTGAAGTCGATCGCTGGGGGTTCAGCCGTGGGCTGGTGCCACGGCGGAGCGAACCCCCTAACCACCTCTCCCCGGCGGCGTGCGCACGGGAGTCATCCCGGCTCCGGCTGGGATGAGCGATCGCGGCTGGTGCGCGATCGCGAGGGAAGCCGCGGCTGGGCCGCGGCGGGTCAGCTGGGGGCTGACCGCCCTCCTCCGGCGGCGGTGGTGAGTCGCCGGACTCACCACCGGGGGCTGCTGGGCAGCCCCAGCGATCGCAAGTGCGCGATCGCGAGCCCCCCTCGCGGCGGGGGCTCGGCTAGGGTTTTGCCGCGGCTTGTCCGCGGTGGAGCTCTCGTCGGGCCCGGTTCCGTCGTACGGTGGTTCGCGTTCATGGATCCGACTCGCGGGAGAAAATCGGCTGGGGGCGGGCTGCGTGTTTTCGGGCGCGTAGTCTCCAAAGGTCGGACTCCTGCGGATGAGTCGGGGATCCAATCTCCGGCGATGAAGGATTTCGTTCGGGTTATTTTTCCGCAATTTTTAATAGCCCGGGATATCGATTTCCAACAAATGGTATCAGAGCGTTTGGTTTCGTGTTCATGTATATGCTCGATTATTGTTCTACCTTGCAGGATCTCCGGCTATCATGGTTGGATTTAATTAATTATTGTTTATTAATTAATTATCATGATTATTAAACTCTCGGACATGTCGAGATTCGTTTTGTGTGGATGAATGTTTGTAATAGTAAAAATTCGGGGGTTGACCGAATTTAGGATTTATTATTACGTTCTTTGTTTTTCCGGAAAATGTATAGGGTCGATTTCATGTATAGAATCGATACCGGATAATTGTAATTTAAATTTTGTAATTTTGATTACGTTGGTTCGATGTTGAGACGATCGCCGGAAGACGAAGACGTGTGACGAAGACGAAGAGGACGAAAAACCGGGGGGGGCGATCATCCCCATGATCGATCCCCATGAGGATCGATCGACCTCATCCCGGGGGCTGCCCGCTAGGGCTTCTAGCCACGCCGGCCACCGGTGGTGGTGGCGCGTGGACTAGGGGCGGCGGTGGTGGTGGTCCCGGGCGGTGGAGGTCGACGGTGGGGATGGCGTGGGATCTCCCAATCTCATGCTATTCCTACCAAGATCCACTTTCCCAATTAATTCGGATTTTTCCTATTTGAGTACTTTCTTGGAAACTCTCATGGTTTAGGAAAAGAATTAATTTAAATTAATTTTATTTTCTATTGATTTATTTCCTTCATGGAAATATTCATAGATTAGAAATTTAATTAATTTAGTACTAAATTTATTTTTCCTATTTGATTATTCCTACTCATGGGAATATTCATGGATTAGGAATAAAAATAAATTTGGAAAGTAGTAAGTCCTAATTTATGTTTCCTTGTTCTATTATAGATAACTTCTAGAGTATTCCAAATTTTATTTGGATAGATTATTCTAGAGTTTTAATAGAACTAGATAGGAAAATAAATAAAAATATTAATAATATTTAATTTTATTTTTGATATATTCGATTGACTTAATTTTCGAATTAAGTAACTTTTGGATTAATTGAAAATAAATAGATTTAAATATTAGAGATTAATATTCTCGTCACATGGAGCATTCAAGAACGAAGACTGAAGACTAGAAGATGCGTACGGAGATGGAATAAAGCCATGATAGTCGGAAAATAATTTTCTAGCATTATTTTGACTATGTGATACTATGTGCTTTATTGCTTGTATGCATGCTATATGTGTTTATTTTTATGCACTAGATAGCGTATCCCTTTATTATAAAAAGCTAAGTGGGAGAGGGGATGGAAACATTCCCATGGTCTCCATTACTGTTCTCTTGGTGACTCTTATGGACTTTCGA